>WBNO01005440.1:43752-62254 GCA_013400575.1 Peucedramus taeniatus | reverse complement strand
GCTCCCGGTGCCGCCGCCGCGTGTGAGCCGGGCCGGGGCGGGAGCGGGGCTGCGCCGCCCTCCCCGAGCCGGGAACGGGATTGGAACGGGGCAGGACCGCGGGCAGAACTGCCCCGCCCGGGGCCGGGACCGCCCCTCCCCCGGGGACGGGCCAGGAGTTCTCCTGCCCGGATGGGAACGTGCGGGGAATCCGCGCTGGGGTCGGGACAGGAGTCCGGCCGCCCCCTCTCTTTCCCCCTCCGGGATGGCGCTGTGGATGGGATCGGGATTTGGGCTGGAGTAGGATCCCCCCGCTCCCTCCCCCGGAGATGGGAGTATGGATGGATGGGGCTGGGACCGGGGCTGGACACAGAGCGCTGTCCCCTTTCTCCCCCGGGAGTGGGACCGGGATTAGGGCTGGGACAGGAGACACTCCCCGTCCTCCAGAAATGGGAGCATGGGTGGCGTCAGAATTGGGACTGACATTGGAGGCAGATGATTGCTCCCCGAATCCTCCCCCGGGGATGGGGCCGGAGTTAGGACAAGGACAGAACCCCTCCCACCTCTCTGCCCCGGGAGTGGGATCATGGATGGGACTGGAGCTGGGACTGACACCGGCCTCACTTCCACGGTGCTAGGGACTGATGCCTGGACTGGGCTGTTGGGACTTCTCATCATTGCTGGAGCCAGGAGGACACGGCAGAAGGTTTGCTCAGGGTTTGCTCCTTGCTGTGTCTTCTTTGCCCTGCTGTCCCCACAGAGCCCTCTCAGGAAGCTGCAGGAAGCTGTGGAGGGCCACCAGCACCTTCACAGCCTGCCCTCTTTCACAGGTGGCTGCTGCCCAAGGGAAGCAGTGGCCAGGTCCAGCCCAACCTTCCCAGTGGAAGGGTGGAACACCTTGAGATCTGGGGGGCTGGAGGAGCAGGCACAGCCCTGAGGGATCACGTGCAGGTGGCCCAGTTGTTTTCCAGCACGGCGAGCGCGGTGCTCCCCCGAGCATTCCCCATCTGTGTCCCTGGGTGACAGCCAGATCCTCCTTCCCCAGCTGCATCTGATTTCATGTGGGGGTCCTTGGGCCCCCTGGCCATGAAGCCCCTGCTGGAGGAGGGGAGGGACACCAGTGGCATCTATTATTCAACAGCAGAAAGTGGCAGCTGGCTAAGGAGGCATTGAGAGGATGTGAACTCCTGGCATGGACACGGCGCTGCAGAGATCTTGCTCACGGACATCCATGCCAGAAAAGAGCAAAAAAAAATTATTCCTGTTTCCTTCTTCTGATGTAATTTGTTTGAGGAGGGAAAACAATACATCACATCTCAGCTATTTGGGGCTGATAAGGGAGGAAGGACAGGCTTGCTGCTTGCCCAGAGGAAGGGAGATGCCTGGGCAGAGCTGGTGAGTGAGGCTCAGCCGGGTGAAGATGCCCAGCAGTGCCCTGGGTGCCGCGTTCAGCCCATCTCTCCTGGATTTGGAAACTTCTTGGACAAAGGTTGGGTCCACCTAACCACAGCACCTTGGTTTCATCCTCCAAATCCTTCACCCTCCCGGGGAGGGATGATGTCCAGAGGTGATGGATGATGTCCAGGGAGTTGTTGCTGTCCTTGCAGGAGCTGTGGCCCGTGGGGTGATCGCTGCAGCTCAGCAGCCCTTGCCTGGCGCCATCTCCCCCAGCCTGGTCCTCCAAGGTCTGAACACCTGCAGCTCTTCCTCTGCAGGATAAAGCCAAACAACCCAAAAACAAGAGGCAGGCACTTTCTTCATCTCCAGGGGTGATTAATTATGGCCAGGCTGGCTGTGAGGGCTGCTTGGCGGCTCGGTGCCTCAGCAGGCCAGAGGAGATGTTTTTCTAAAAGCTGCTTTGGAGTGGTGAAGTGTCCCCTGGAGAGCCCTCTTCCCATCAGACCTTTCCCGAGCCTGGTTGAAGTCCCAGCAGCTTCCCAGCTCCCCACTGCAAGTAAAAACCTTTCCTTTCCCTTCTTTTGCTTTTTCCCCTCTCGTTTGGGTGTGAGGGAGGTGGAAGGAGGGCGTCAACCCTAACCCACCTCACTCATTTCTGTCCTTCATGCACCCATCACCCAGGGAACCCAAAACCAGAGCCTCCCTCGCCCCAAATCTCCATTTCCCAGCTCCACAGCAGCTTGAGGACGAGGCAGATGTTTTAAATCCTGTTGAAAAGCAGATGATTTGTGCAGCTGCAGTGCAGAAGACAGAGGCAGTGCCCAGCGAGCCTGGACAGCCGCCCCGCGTTTCCCTTCACAGCTTCATTTTTCAACCGTTTTGGCAGCCCGGCAGGTTTCTAAGACACTTTCAAAACATTTCCCATGTTGACTAGCAGGCAGGAATGTGATACAGGAATGGGTGGACCTGGAAGGTCAGGCTGGCCACAGCAGAGCCTGCGCTGCACCCATGGGTGCAGCTCAAACATGCAGAGAGGCACTGGCAGAAGTGCTGGCATCTATCAAATCTCTCTCTTTTTTGCCTTTTATTTTGTTTTTAAAGCCTTGGGTGCAGCAAGAAAGACAGTTTGGGTGTGTTGGGCTGAGCCTGCAGCCCTGCCCTGTGTGACTGGGCTTGCAGGGGGGACATCCCACGGGAGCAGATGTGACTTTGCAGCTTGGCAGGATGCCTGAATTCCCCCTCCAGGATGTTCTTATTCAGGACCACCAACAGCTTTCAAGGGGCAGCAAAAGCCAATGCAGCTGGAGAAGGAAACCTCTGTTCATGGTGCCCTTGGGGTGTGCTGGAGATGAGGTCAGGAGGGGCAGGAGAGGGACATGGGAGCACCTTCCCAAATAGGGTGGGTTGGTTGGAGGTGGGACTGGGGCTGGAAAACAGAGAGTCATGGAATCAGTAGGGTTGGAAAAGCCCTCTAAGATCACAGAGTCCCAACTGTTAACCCAGCACTGCTGTGTTCACTGCCAAACCACGTCCCCAAGTGCCACATCCACACATCTCTTGAACAGTTCCAGGGACTGTGACTCCACTTCCCTGTTCCAATGCCTGACCACCCTTTCAGTCAGGAAACCTTTCTGAATATCCAATCTAAATCTCCCTGGTGCAGCTTGAGTCCATTTCTGGTCTGTCCCAGGAGCCAGTCCCTCTGTCCATCCCTCATCCGCACACGCTCTGGGGGAATCTCCTGCTGCCCCCTCCGAGGCTGCAGCACCCAGGACGTGGTGCTGGGAGGGTGCTGAGCACAGACAGACACTTTCCTCCCTTTTCCACCCTTTTCCCACTGATCCCTTGAACAGGAACTGACAATTGGAGTCAGACAGGGCACAGGGGACCTTTGCTGTCCCCGTGGGGAAGAAGGAGTTGGAGGAGACCCGAGGCATGTGGGGCTCTCTGGGGCAAGCAGCTGCAGGCAGTGAGCCTTGAGCACATTGCTTCAGTGCAGGGAGGGCTTTGCTCTGTGGCTGTGGCCATCTGGGTGTGGATTTTTCTCTTCCCCACCAGCAGTTGGGGATTTTTATTTTAGCCCAGCTTTCGTTTCCTCCCCACTGAGCGCGTGTGATGTCTCTCCCCTCCTCCTCCTCCCCATCAGGAAGGTGATGGAGGTGCCACTCACTTTTCCTCCCAGCTCCTGCATACTCTAGGTTTTTTGGAGGGGTTTTCAGACTCCAAGTGCCTCTTCCCCCCTGAGGATGATGCTTGCAAAGAGGGGAGGGGTGCTGCCACTGCCCCCCTGCACACCCTAAAACACAAGCATCCTGTTGTGGCCAAAAGTGTTTATGCTTTTGGGAAGACCATAAATAAATAAAACAGCTCACACCAGGGCAGATGTGTTAAAATTAACCCATAGGCTTGGGCTGTGTGTGCTGTGGGTTTCCAGACATGGTTCTGCTCTGCAGGGAGGGAGGGGGAGTCACAAAAAAGTCACAAAATTCAACGAGGTCAGCTCTGGTAGGGTCATCTCTGCTTCTGCTGACTCCATTGATGGTTCTCTTAGGAGCAGAGATGTTGAGTTTTCTGCCAGATTTCGTGACACTTCCTCTTCCTCTGGGACTGCCTCGAAAATAGTAAATAAGACAGATTTAAAAAAGAAAAAAAAAGTAAACAAACCCATTCAAGGTCTTATTCAAAAGGGTTTGAGCAAGTTGCAGCAGCAGGAGCTGCTGGAAGAGGTGTCCTGGAGGACAGAACTTGCTGCTGGAGGAGGTTTTGCAGTGATCCTGGCATTCAACAACACAAGTAAACACACGTCCTCAAACCAAGTCCTCCTAAAACCAACAGCAGTGACCCATCCATGTAACCATCCCGGCCTAAAATAGTGCTGGGGGCTCCTGAAAAAGGCTCCTTTCTCCTCATTTCTCTGTTTGCAGAGCTGCTGAGCAGCTGTGCAGGACAGGCCCCTGGCAGCAGCATGGGGGGGCATGGGCAGCTGGATTGGGGGGGTCCAATCACCCCCAAATTTTGTGGGGTTACAGCTTGGCTGACCCACCAGCAGCTCAGCCTGGGGGTCAAACACAGCCTGGCACCACGATGGATTTAGTTTGGTTCAAGGGATGGAGTGGCAGAGCCCCCAAAGCACCCCTGCCTCCCATTTTTCACCTGATCCTCATGAAATCCACAGTGAGGAAAAGGCACAGAGAGGCTCAGGAGCAAGTTCCCATTGGTGCTGCAGAAAAAGCCATTTTCCAGTAGTTTTGTGGGCCATTATTTTTACTCTCAGCTCCCAGCAGCGAGACCATGGAGACCAGCACGGGGTCCCACCCGGGAACCTCTTTGTTTAAAAAAAAACAAAACAAAACAAAACACAAACTTGTTCTCACTACGGGACTTTTGAAATCACTTCCTTTCCCTTCTGCTCCAAAACAACCTTTGTGTCCTCAGGGAGATTCCCTCTGAGACACCCCAGGGGTGGCCCTGGACCCCAGAAAGCCTCTGCTCCCTGTGGGTGCCACACAAGGGGGGTGATCCTTACCCAGCTCAGCCAGAAAACAGGAGGTTTGCTCAGCCCCAGTGAGTCCAGCCCGTGCCTGGAGCCCCCTTGGAGATGTCCATCTAAACTCAATGCAGATAAATTTCATCTGAAATGTATTATTTGATTTGAAATTCACATCAAAGGGGTGAAAGAATCACACCGAGTGTCTCCTCAGAGCCCAAACTGATCATGTGGGGATTTGAGGGATGGGTGGGGATGGGGAGGGCACCATCACACCTTCCCAATGTCCCTGGGTCACCCATCCTGCTTCCTGCCCTTTGGGAGAAGGTTGGTGACATCCTCCTGCATTCAAGTCACCCTTTAGCAGCTTCCCCATGGATACAAACCCTGCTGGAAGAAAACCAGCATTAGATCTGCTTTGACTGTCAATAAAAATAATGGAATCATAGAGGCTGGAAAAGACCTTAAACACCATCAGGTACAACCATTCCCCCAGCACTGCCACGCCACCACTGCCCCATGTCCCCAAGTGCCACATCCACATGGCTTTAAAGCCCTCCAGGGATGGGGACCCAGCAATTCCCCGGGCAGGAAAACCTCCCTGCAGAGGATGGATGCAATTCAGCTTCTCCATCATCATTATTTATTTTAAAATTGCATTTTACTGTATTTTTTTTCATTTAACACGCCAATTAGACCCAAACTGGGCTCAGGAGTGCAGAGCTCTGTGAGCAACCCCTGTTCTCCTGGCTGGAGCAAAGAGGGAAGGTGGGGAATTGTGTCCACATGGATTTGTCCAAGCCCAAAAAGGGAGCCCAGCCCTGAGTCTCTCTCCCAGCTGGAGTCCTTGTCAGGAGGCCAATATTGTTATCTAGGGCCTGGCTGGTGTTTCTTCGTTGGACTTTTGCCAGTGCAGTTAAAATATCTCTCCCACCACTCCCAGCATGTAAAGGTCACGTTCCAGAGATTAATCCAGAGTCTCCCAGGCTGCCTCCTTGGCTCGGGATCCCTGCTGGGACCCACGTGGAGCCAAAGCCTCGGGATGCTGGGTGTGCCCTCCCAGGGCTGGAGATCCCCTGGCCAGGAGCAGGCCTGTCACCAGTGCCACCAGCATCCTCCAGGAGCTGGACATGGAGCTATGGACAATTCTGAGCTGAACAGAAGCCAGTTCCCCCATGTCAAATGGTTAATTCCATGTAAATCAGCCAAGCAGTCCTGGGAAGTCCAAGCTTGCAAAACAAGCTTTGGAGGCATCGAGTTTGTTTGGCAGCTCTTGCAGCTGGTCCTGCGCTTGGTTTTTGTCCTGATAAGTCCAGGATGGACAGGGAAGGGTTTCCAAGTTAAATACAAGAGGAGAGTGATTGAATTTTAAATGAAATCTGTGAGACCATCTCTAAATGAAGGGGTAAGTTGTGCCTAAGGAGCAGAGGATGTGTGGGCAAGGATGGAGGGAAGGGGAACAGAAATTCTGGGATCCCCAGGGAAAGAGGAGTCGATAGTCTGTGGCCCAGGAGGTGGGACCTGCAGAGTGTCCTCCCTCTGCAGAGACAAACCTTCACACCAGCATCATTTTCCCAGCTGGATGGACCAAACCTGCAGCATCCAAATGTGCACGAAGCAGCTCAGGACAGCACAAGGGTTCCTGCCCCAAATCTCCCAGGGCTGCTCCTGGTGCCAACAGGGCTTTTCCAGGAGAGGTGATGGTGGTGCTCCCTGAAACTGCTGCCTTCATTCTCTTCTCGTGGTGAGGAGACCTCTTTGAGGAAGTCTTGTTTATCCTGGCAGCCCTGCTGACGTGGACACCACTGGTATTCCAGGCTGAGCATAAGGAATCCTGAAAACTGTTCCACCACAAGCAGCTTGTGTGACCTCTGTCCTCAGAGCTTTTCAAGGCCCAGCTGAATAAAGTCCAGCATAACCTGCTCTGACCAGGAGGTTGGACTGAGACCTCCTGAGGTCCTTTCCAACCCAGCTTATCCTGTCATACTCTGATCCAAGGATCCCAAACAGTGATGGAGCAGCATCATGACCTGGTCTCCTGTGGCTCCACTGCCCTGAGCTGTGGGTCTCTGTCACAAACTGGGGGAGTTCTCCTGAGGCCAGCAGAAAGTCAGATCCCTTTCTTTCAGCTTCCATGAAATCCAGTGTGTCTGGGCTCTGAACCCTCCAGCTGGTGACATTTGATGACACTCACCTCGGGCTGGTGGCTGTCACTAAAAGCAAACCACGGACTCCTGCAGCAACAAGAGAGTCTCACTGTCACTGGGATCTACCTTTTCCTGCTTAGGAAACCCCATGAGGAAGACCCTTCCCTTAGCTAAGAGCCTGCAGGTGTTTCCTGGTGATTCCAGGCATGGGGACTGCCCAAGCTGTCCCTTTCAATGAGTCCACGGCGAAGTTTTGGAGCCACAGATGGAACCCCCAGGGCTCTGTGATTTTTAGAACAAATAGATCATGTGATAAGAAAAGCCCAGGCAGAGATAATTTCGGGAGCAGGTATTTCCAAGGGAAGTGGATGGAGATTTCTCTGCAGATAGATAATCACCAGGGAGAGGGATTGCCTCCAGCTCACACAGGAGTGAGTCACTCACCTTCCTGTGGCAGGATTGGCACTCCATGGACCTCTCCCTTGTAAGGAGGCTGCTATTTTGGGATACAATGCTACAATGCTCTGCTTCTTCCCGCGTCCCTCAGGGCCAGCAGCGTGGGCTGGGGCATCCCCAGCACAGTGGGGACCCTCCTCACCACCCTGGCTCTGTGACTCCTGCCCCACTGTGGCTGCAGAGGGATGGCAGCAGCTGGGAGCAGGGGGAAAAGTGGGCAGATCTGGGCAAGGCTCAGTCCTGGTGCTGCATTTTACTGTAGGAATGGCTTCCCACTGCCAGAGGGCAGGGATGGATGGGATATTGGGAAGGATTTTTTCCCTGTGAGGGTGGGCAGGCCCTGGCACAGGGTGCCCAGAGCAGCTGTGGCTGCCCCTGGATCCCTGGCAGTGCCCAAGGCCAGGCTGGATGGGGCTTGGAGCAGCCTGGGACAGTGGAAGGTGTCCCTGCCATGGCAGACAGAGGATAAAGTGGGACAGAGGATACAGGGCAGGACTGTGGGACCAGCATCCACAGGAACTGGGGCATGAGCTCTGCACCACGCCCTGGCCTCCTCAGAATAACTCAGGCTGGGGGAATTATCTGCAGTCTCTGCTCCAAGCCTGACCTTCACTGAAGTCAGGTTTTGTCCAGGACAGGCTTGGCTGTCTCCAAGGATGGAGATTTTCCTACTCCCCAGTGGGACCTCTCCAGCTTCTCCATCATCCCTGCCTCTCTCATCCCAGCCATGCTCCCCAAGCTGGTTCTGCTCCCACACTCCCTGAGCATTCCCATTCCATCATGCAGGTGGTTCCAGGAGTGATGGAGGTTGGTCAAAGAGCTCTTGAGCCTGTCCTGGCCCTCCAGGACTCCCTGGAGTGTGCTGGGGAGGATCTCCTGCAGTGGGACATGGCATGTGTGGGATCAAGAGCCCACAGCCAGGCACTGGCTTAACCCTTCACATCCCTTCTCCTCCAGCTGTCCAGTCACTTCCTGCTGTTGGAGCACTTAGGCCATGTCCCTGTACCTCCCAATGACATCCTGGTGTCCCCAGATGCCAGTGAGGAGTGAGCAGAGCCTTGGGGATGAGTGGGACAAGGGGCTGCCACAGAGGGCTGACAGAAACACGGCCAAGGCAAAGGGCTCTCTTTAGGTCCCAGCAAGATCAGAAGCAGAGTGGTCCAAGGGACAGCCTGTCCCTGGGAAATGCCTTGAAAAGGGATGCTCAGAAGACAAAAAACGTTCCCACATCCTGGCAAGGGCAACCTGCACTCCCAGGCAGTGAGTGCAGGTTCGACCTTGCCTGGTGAATCCATCCCACCTGGGGCACGGAGGTGTCAACAAAGCTCAGCTCAGCTTGTGCAAGCACGCAGTTTCCAGGTCCTGCACACCCTGATGTGCATCCCAGAGGCCACCCCAGGGCCGGGAGGGCAGCAGGGGGCTGCCCAGGGCGTTCCCACCCCGCGGGGCTCCGCGTGGCGTCGCGTTCCAGCCTGAGCAGCTGAGTCAGAGGTGCTCTGCAGCACGGCCAGCCCTGCCTGGCACTTCTGGGAGTCTGGGCATGCAGAAAAGCAAACATGGGCAGCACAGCGTGACTGCCAAGGCAGCAGCAGCAGCAAGGGTGGGGAGTCCTCGTTTTGCAGGGTTGTGGGGCATCCAGGGGCACGCCTGGGAGATCTGGGGATTGTCGGTGCAGTTTTGCTCATTTTGACCAGATCGTGGAATCGTGGAATGGTTTGGGTGGGAAGGGACCTCAAAGATCATCCAGTGCCACCCCCGCCATGGGCAGGGATGCCTTCCACTAGCCCAGGTTGTTCCAAGCCCCATCCAGCCTGGCCTTGGACACTTCCAGGGATGGAGCAGCCACAGCTTCTCTGGGCAACCTCTGCCAGAGCATCCCCACCCTCACAGGGAAGAATTCCTTCCCAATATCCCAGTTAATTCTGCTCTCTGGCAATGGGAAGCCATTCCCTGTGTCCTGTCCTTCCAGGCCTTTGTCCCTCTCCAGCTCTCCTGGAACCCCTTTAGGCCCTGGAAGGGGCTCTGAAGTCTTCCCAGAACCTTTTCCTCTCCAAATTGAGCACCCCCACCCCCAGCTCTCCCAGCCTGGCTCCAGAGCCCTTTCCCTGAGCTTTCCTAAGCCACACATTCCCAGATAGGCATCTTCTCCCTGAAGGGCCAGTATAAAGCTTAACCAAGCTCATGTTTATGCCCCCAAGTGCTGGGACTTTCCAGATTTAAGATCTGCATTTGTGGATGGGCAAAGCGAACGGATTAAGTATTTCATGGAGTTAAAAGCCGGCACAAATTCTTGTTTCATTTCCCCTGTGACTCAGAGATGAACACTCACTCCCTGGCATGGCTCCTGTGTTTGCCATTATTCCCCATCAGCTGTTCCTGGGGAAAAAAGAACCTTTCCCAGGGCAGGAGCAACGCCCACAAAGCAGGAAAAACAATTTTGGCTGGAAAATCACAGGTCTTCGTAGTGGAGAGGGGCTGGTTTTATGCAGGTGATGTATAAGCCCAGCTGCCAGCTCAGCTGAGCCCGGGGTTATTTAGAATTTCAGAATCATTAATGTTGGAAAAGCCCTCTAAGGTCATCGTGCCAACCATTAACCCTGACCCTCCGTGTTCACCACTAAATTGTGTGCCCAGGTGCCCTAATTCAGTGCTGATAATCCACCAGGGTTGAACAAACTCATTTTTGGGAGGGCAACATGAGGCTGTTCTCTGCCTCTTGATGAGAAACCAGCACTGAATTTGTATTTGTAAGGGGTTTGTTGCTGCTTCCTGGTGCTTCAAAGGCTGAAAACAGTAATCCAAGCTTGTAGGAAACTCAAACCACTCAACAGCTCTCCATTTTTACACTGAGATATTAAATTAGGGGGTTACTTATTGTTAAAATGCTTTGATTGGTAATTACAGCCATAATGCTCCAGCAGAAGAAAAATCTCTGGGGCCCTTTCTTATTTTGGGGTTTTCACCTCTCAAAGCCTCACCCTCCAAATAACATCCTTTCACTGGCACAGAGAAGCAGCAGAAGAGACAAAGTGGCAGGAGTGGGGTTGATCTCTGTGCTTTTGCTCATTTTCAGCAGGGATAAACCACTTCTGCCCTCAGGATGGAGCTTTGTGGTCACCTTGCTTCAGCGAGCAGGATGCTGCAGCCCTGAGCATTATCTCTGGGAAGCAGAGAGGAATAGGAATTAAACCAGCTGGAGACACATCAGCACATTGTTCCCACCACTTCTCCTTCATTCAGGAAGTTCTGGTTCCCCTTTGTGTGTGAAGATCCAGCTGTAAACCCACGTTTCTCCCACACCCGCCCTCTGGACAGAACATGCCAGGCCACGCACTGAATGGGCAAAAAAGTGCTGAAATTTGCTTTATGCAACACTTTCAGCTCTGTGCCCAGTTTCACTTCCTTCCTAGGCTTGGCAGAGGATGGGTGACTCCAAGATCTCCATGGCTGGTGGCCACACATTCATCTCCTGGTGTCCTCTCTTGTCTGCATCAAGGAGCTTCCTCCTCATCCAGGTGCAGCCTCCTTACAAAAAGAGATTTCTTAGGAGCTTCCTCTGTGTTTCCTTTACTGGCACCCTGTGTCAGGGAAGACTTGACAGAGACACCTTTTGTTGGGAAAAGGTGTTGGGAAAATGGAATTTGTGTAGGATCTTTACATTTATTCTTCACCGTGAGAGTGGTGAGGCCCTGGCACAGGTTTTCCAGAGAAGCTGTGCCTGCCCCTGGATCCCTGGAAGTGTCCAAGGCAGCCAGGTTGGAGCAATTTGGTTTAGTGCAAGGTGTCCCTGCTCGTGGCAGGGAGTGGAGCTGGATGAGCTTTGAGGTCTTTTCCACAAACCATTGTGTGATTCCACGGTTTGAGGCTGCATCCAGATCCCGAGGTTTGTGATTCCCCTCGGCAGAACGAGAGCCAAGCTCCCAGATTTCACAGCTGGGAGTGCCTGAGGTTGGAAAGGGCTTTTCTTCAGCAAGGCCACTGCTTCTTCTCTGCTTCCCTGGCTGCAGGAAGAGAGGTGGAAAAGGGATTTTAGGGCTGGCCAGGGAGAATGGAGGCATCTGCATGAGAAAGCACCCGGAGGAACTCAGTGCCAGGGTGGAGGGGGTGGCTGGTGCTGATAACCAGGGCTGCAATGGGATGTGGCCCAGTGGGGAACACAGGAAAGGAGCCATCCCTGTCCAGCCCAGCAGCTGGGGGCTGATACAGTCCCCGTGCAGCTGAACCCCAGGGAGAGCAGTGCTCTGATAAGGGCAGGGAGCAGCCAGGTGCTGGCATCTCCATCATCCTCCTGCTCTGGAGGTCAGCCAGCTCTTCCCACAGCATTCCTGACCCACACACATCTGCTCTGGATGTGCCCTGTCCTTGCTGACATCCACCACAGAGGCAGAAAGCAATCCAGCAATCCCTTTGCCTCTGCAGCTGGAAATGAGGAGGAGGAGGGCTCCCCACATCTTCTCCCAGCCACGCAATGGCCTTGAGCCTTGTGAAACTCCTGGTCCCCAAAACTGCTCTCAGACACATTTTTGTAGAAAATGAACTCCCTTCAGGTGGTGATTCACTCCCTGTCCAAGACAGAACTTTTCTCAGCTGCCCTGGAGGGATCATAGTATTACAAAATGGGTCATACTGGAAGAGCCCTCAGAAATATAAAATTTCTAAGCTTGGGAAGGATCTGCAAGACCATCAAGTCCAGCCATTACCCAGCACCACCATTTTCACCTTTAAACCACATCCCCAAATGCCACATCTACACAGTTCTGAACACTGCCAGGGATCCAGGGGCAGCCACAGCTTCTCTGGGCACCCTGTGCCAGGGAACAATTCCTTCCCAAAATCCCATCTAACCCTGTCCTAACCCTAATATCCCATCCTAACCCTGTCCAGTGGGAAGCCATTTCCCTTGTCCTGTCACTACAAATCTTGTCCCAAGTCCCTCTGGAGCACCCTTGGAGCCCCTTTAGGCACTGGAAGAAGCTCTAAAGTCTCCCTGGAGCTTTGTCTTCTCCAGGATGAAGAGAAGACTGAGGAGACCTTACAGGAGATCCAGTGGAAGGACCCAGGATACTCTGCCCTTCACGGGACACCATCCACCTGCAGATAAAAATGCCCCAGGCAGGGATGGAGCTGGCCAGGGACAGATAATGCTGGGATCACAGCAATGTGCCCCGGCGAGTTTCGGGTTACACATTAACCAGGGAAGGGGGAGAGCAGGGCTGAAGGTGATGCACCACCAGGCAGGGAATTTCTAGCAGGACTGCCCACTGGACAGCCTCATCCCAAAATGCTCCTGGCAGCAGCAGCTCTCTGGGACCTGGACACGCTGAGACTTTTGGGGTCAGAGCCGTCTCTGAAAGGCCAGAGCCAATTTGCAGAAGGATTTGTCAGCCTGGCAAAGTTGAACTCCCAAGGAAGGTGTGGGAAATCAAATGGGGACTGTGAGAAAGATGGGGACAAACTTTTAAGCAAGGCCTGCGGTGATAGTACAAGTTTCAAACTAAAAGAGAGGAGATTTAATTTAGATACGAGGTAGAAATTTTTATAATAAGGGTGGGGAGGCCCTGGGTTGCCCAGGGAAGCTGTGGCTGCCCCTGGATCCCTGGAAGTATCCAAGGCCAGGTTGGATGGGGTTTTATATCAGTAGTTTTATATCATCACATTCCCTTCACAGCACCAAGAAGCACGTGGATAGCCTGGAAACAAAGCCACACTGGCATGGGACAAAGGGCAGGCACCGAGCCCTGCTCCTGATGCCTCCTGTTCACATCTGGTCCCATGCAGTCAGAGGAAAGAGCAGGAAAGCTGCCAGTTCCTGGAGGAAACCAAACCCCATAAACCTGCCAAGCGTCCCCGCTCAGAGATATTTACACTTTCAACGTGTTCTCATGGAAATTAATCCCAGTCTCACCCCTGCAGGTATGGTAAACACGAGCAGGGAGGAATGGGGAGAGGCCAGGACAGCAGAGCAAGGGGAACAAAGCTGTTTGGGTGTACCAGCCTTCCCGAAATGTGGTGGAACAGGCCCAAGCAGGACCTGGCAGGGCTGCTCGGGCTCCCTTCCAGCCCGGCTGGACCTCCAGCCCCCGCAGCCATCCCGGCTGCCCAAGGAGTCCTCCTGCTCCACCGGGACCTGGGGGAGGCTGATTCCACCCCCCGGGCTCCCCCGAGGCTTCCTCAGCCCATTATTAAATCAAACAAGCCCCAAAGAGGGGTTTAATTCCACTGGGGAAAGCCAAAGCATGGAAGAATCAAGGAATTCTTCGCATGGGGAGAAGTGTGAAACTTATTTTCCCCATCTGTAGAGCTCCGTGCTTCCTGCATGCTTTATGAATTTTGTCCTTCCCAACCCATGTGTTGTTGGTTTTTTTTTATCTTTATATTTTAATACTTCTTCATATTAAAGCAGTGAGCAATGCCAGCCGCTGAGCTGTCGGCTGTCCCCATCCCGTGGCTGTAGGACCGGTGTCATTTGCATCCCCAGGGCACCCCCAGGTGGGGAAAGCCTGGAGCTCCGGCCCCAGCCTGACGCTTTCCTTTCCGTGGAGGTTCAGTGCCACCCTGAGCTTTGAAGGCCCGGAAGAAACACTCGGAACAGAATTGTGGATGTCAGATAATGTCAGGTTTCTGGCTTTACCTGCTCCTGGGTGCAGTCGGGAACATTATGGACATTATGGCTAATTATTCTAGATAATTTTGCCCTTTATTTAATTTTTTTAAATTTTTTTTATACTTTCAGTCACTTTTTCCCTTTCATTTTTTTTTTTCATTATTTTATTCTTATCTATATATGATCTTAGATGAACTTTCCAATATAAACGAATTTATCATTCTGTGTGCATCTCTCTCTCAATCATTATATCCATTAAGCTTTTTATTACTTATATATTCATTTAAATATAAAATACATTCTTATACATTCATATATATCCACACACAACACAAAATAAATATTCCTGTACAAGAGAGCTGGGGAGGGACTTTGGGCAAGGGATGGAGGGACAGGACAAGGGGGAATGGCTTCCCACTGCCAGAGGAAATGGATGGGATATTGGGAAGGAATTCCTGGCTGTGAGGGTGGGGAGGCCCTGGCACAGGGTGCCCAGAGAAGTTGTGGATCCCTGTGGATCCAAGGCCAGGCTGGACATTGGATCTTGGAGCAGTCTGGGCTAGTGGAAGGTGTCCCTACCCATGGCAGGGGGTGGGATGAGATATTTTTTAAGGTTCCTGCCAACTAAACCATTCTGTCATTCCTAAACATTCATATTTGCTGTAATTAAATATACATTCCATATAAGAAAGCTGACTTCCCTGGAGGAAGCTGCTGTGCTGTCAGTCCCCTCCCTCCACAGTCTCTACTGGTGAGCAAACCCTTCTGCCAGGAGTGTTCCTGACAGCCCAGTGGGCAAAATCCACAATANGGTGAGCAAACCCTTCTGCCAGGAGTGTTCCTGACAGCCCAGTGGGCAAAATCCACAGTACCATGGAGCAAACCCTTCTGCCAGGAGCGTGGGCAAAATCCACAATACCATGGAGCAAACCCTTCTGCCAGGAGTGTGGGCAAAATCCACAATACCAGGGGGCAAACCCTTCTGCCAGGAGTACTCTTGACAGGGCAATGGCAAAATCCACAATATCAGGGAGCAAACCCTTCTGCCAGGGCAGAGGCAAAATCCACAGTACCAGGCAGCAAACCCTTCTGTCAGGAGTGTTCCTGACAGGCCAGTGGGCAAAATCTGTGATATCAGGGAGAAAATCCTTCTGCCAGGAGTGCTCTTGACAGGGCAGTGGGCAAAATCCACAATACCATGGAGCAAACCCTTCTGCCAGGAGCGTGGGCAAAATCCACAGTAGCATGGAGCAAACCCTTCTGCCAGGAGCGTGGGGAAAATCCACAATACCATGGAGCAAACCCTTCTGCCAGGAGTGTTCCTGACAGCCCAGGGGGCAAAATCTGTGGTATCAGGGAGCAAATCCTTCTGCCAGGAGTGTTCCTGACAGGGCTGTGGGCAAAATCCCCAATACCATGGAGCAAACCCTTCTGCCAGGAGTGTTCCCATCAGCCCAGTGGGCAAAATCCACAGTACCATGGAGCAAACCCTTCTGCCAGGAGTGTTCCCACCAGCCCAGCAGCAAAATCCGCGCATTCCGCAGAGGCGGCCGTGCCAAGGCTCCGGCAGCCGGAGCTGCCCCGCGCGTTCCTCACGGGCCCAGCGCAGGCTCCAGCTCGCCGGATTCCGCTCGGAAGCGCGCCCCGGCAGCCCAGAACCCTCCAACACGTCGTGGTTTTGTGCTTTGAAAAGGTTTGAACCCCAGCAGGGATTAAATCCAGATGTGAGGAATGAACAGGCCCGACGGGACAACGGAGCGGCCGCTCGGGAGCCGGGAGCCAACGCGTTGCCTTCGCCTGAGGATGGGAACCAAGGGAGCTCTGCTCCCTCAAGTTCCTCTCCAAATTTTGCTTTTATGGCTAAATTCTTCTTTATTTTCTTTTTCTTCTGGATAAGGGAACAAGCTGCTGTTTTCAGCTGTGGGTTCTCACCATCAGCTGGAATTTGGCTCTTGGGGTTTCCAGCCTTGATGTCTCATCTCTGCTGGGGCTCCCTGAGAGGTGTGTATTGCTCTGGGGCTGTGTTCTGTGCCCTCCTTCATATGAAATGAAATAAAGTGAAATGAAAATAAAGTAAAGTAAAATAAAATAAAATAAANAAGGTGTTCCTGCCCATGACAGCGGAGGGAACTGGATGATCCTTAAGAGTCCCTTCCAACCCAAACCGTTCTGGAATTTCATGAAATTCATCTGCCTTCAGTGCTGCAATCAGAAAGGCAGATGAAAATCAAGGGATAGAAAAGAAATCAAGGGATAAAGGTTCAGCATAAGCTGAACTCAATGCTGTGAAAACAAGTATTTTGATAAAATATACAACACTTAGACACTTATACTACTGACTTTTTGATAATCTTTATTTCCCATCCTTTTTCTCCCCTATTATCAGCACTATTATTAAGATGTGGAAGAGCCATGGGCAGCTGCAAGAGGCAGCTCCATCAGGATTTATCATCCCAGATGCAAAATCCTCCAGGATTCACGTGGAACCTGCAGCACTCCATGAGTCAGGCCTCAGGGAATCTGTGGTCAAACAGATAAAACATAATTATTCATGGAAGAACACAAGCAAATAGTGGAAAAACAACTGAGGATGATACATCTGCCTGTAGGCCTGGTACCTAAAATGCTTCTCAGTGCTGCATGAAGAAGTCTGGGTGTGATTTTTTTAAAACCTGGGACAGTGGAAGGTGTCCCTGCCCATGGCAGGGGGGTGGAACTGGATGAGCTTTAAGGTCCCTTTCAGCCCAAACCATTCCATGATTCCACGAAGGGCTGCACATGCAGATCCCATCCCCTCTGCAGCCCTAATAGAGAGATGAAATATTTTTTCACAGCATCTGCTGCTGCACCAGGTCTCAGTAACCATTTCAAGTTTCCCGGGGAGAAAGAGTTAAGACTAATTAGCGGCACTAAAGAAACTAATAGCTGGAGGGGGAAAGCAGAATTCAAGTTGCATTTTGGTTTTAAAGGTGGTTAAAGAGTCTTTAAAGGCGAGGGGTCATTTTCTGGGAGCTGGAGCAAAGCAGCTCATCAATAATGAAGGAGCTGGCGATGGCAGCAATGCTGGAGCACTTGGGAAAATGCAATTATGGGAATTGCCTGACGCTCTGCAAACTGCCCCGGTAATTTGCTTAAGGGAAACAGCCAAATGCATGTTAATATTTCAAAGATTTCGTTGCAGCAGAACTAATGAGCTAAGGCCAGGAATTTCAGTGCTGGGGAAGGGGGTTAAAACCCCAAAAGTACTTCTGATAGGGGGCTTTAATTCACACATGTCAGGGCTGGAAGCATCACTTCTGCCTCCTGGGCTTTCTGTGTCTGCAATGCTCAAGAGTTCAGCTTTGTTTTATTTTCCTTTGGTTAAAACCAACCCGGAGCAAAGGCTCGTGTCCGAGTGCTCTGCTCCCCGTGTGCTGCCCTTGGGATGCACCAGGATCTGGGATTCTGCACCAAGGGATTCTCCAGCCGCTGTCAGGGGGTGATGCTCCCTCGTGTGCTTCGGCTCAAGCCCAGCTCTCGCTGCCCAGCTTTATTAGGACAGCCTGGAAAGTGCTGGAGGGAAGGGGATGGCTGCTTTGTGCCAGGGAGCACCCCTGGAGTGCCACCAGCTGTGTCCCCAATCCCGGTGTGTGGATTGTGCCTCAGAGGGCACTGCACTCCTCTGAGCACCCTCCTGCACCCCAAGAGCATCCCAACCACTCCCTGTGCACCCCCCTTCACTGCCCCATGCACACCCTGCACCCTCCCTAAACGGGTGCAAACCCCAAACCCTCTGTGCACCCCTTTGTGCAAACCCCAAACCCTCTGTGCACCCCTTTGTGCAAACCCCAAACCTCCTGTGCACCCCCTACACAGCCCCGCGCCCTCATTGTGCACCCCATACACACCCCAATTGTGCACACCCCTGCACATCCCATAACCCCCCTTACACCCCCGTTGTGCAAACCCCATTGTGCACACTATACAACCACCTGCACCCCATTGTGCACACCCATGCACACCCCATTGTGCACACCCATGGCACCCTATAACCCCCCATACACACCCCATTGTGCACACCCATGCACACCCAATACACACCCCATTGTGCACACCCATGAACACCACATAACCCCCCATACACATCCCATTCTGCACACCCATACACACCCCATAACCCCCCAAACACACCCCATTGTGCACACCCACGGCACCCCATAACCCCCCATACACAGCCCATTGTGCACATCCATGAACACCCCATAACCCCCCATACACCTCTCACTGTGCACACCCATGAACACCCCATACAGATCCCATTGTGCACACCCCGTGCACATCCCAAACACACGCCCATTGTGCCCACCCCGTTGTGCCCACCCCGTTGTGCACACCCTCGAACAGCCCAAAGCCCGCCATGGTGCCCCCATGGTGCCCTCACTGCGCCCCCTC
>WBNO01005440.1:0-42940 GCA_013400575.1 Peucedramus taeniatus | reverse complement strand
GGGGCGCAAGGCGGGCTGTGCGGTGGGGGAGGCTGCGGGGAGGTTCGGAGAGGGAGCGCAAGTGTTGGGAAGGGAGTGGGGGGTGCAGCGGCGAGTTGAGGGCCGGGGGGGCTTTGGCCCTGCAAGGTGGGTCCTGGGGAAATGTCGCGGGGGTGCTGGGGACTGGGCAGGGAGGGCCAGGGTGGGATGGGTTGGGAAGGGAGCTCCGGAGGTAGGACAGGGCAGGGATGGGGACGCGCTGGTGAGGATGGAGCTGCAGGGGGGCAGCGCTCCCTCAGGGACCCCCCTCTCCAGCGGCGGCTCTGCCGGGGAGGCTGAGGGCTGGGAGGGGGGCAGCGGCTGCCGAGGGCTCGGCTGCACGGAGGCGCTGAGGTCGTGCTGCTCGTGGGGTGCTGCCACGGGAATTTTGGGGGGCTCGCGTGGTGCGATGGTGCCAGCAGCGAGGGGTTGGTTGTCTTGGGGAAGAAGGTCACGTCTGGAGTTGATCCAGGGACGCAGCAGACTGTCCCGGCGTGTGCCAGCAGCGCACAGGAGCACACGGGAGCAGGGCAGCAGGAATTGCACGGCATTTTCACACACGGTTCCCACGTGCGATGGGAACAACCTGCAGATGCACCGGGGAGGCTCTTCGGTGACCCTGCGGTCCGTGGGAATGTGGGGTGCTGCCCACCGGGGGGACTGGTGTGGCTGCGGAGGCAAGCGGGAATGGAGATTTGGGATAAAGGCTGTGCCCGCTGTGGCTTGTCTGGCTAGGCAGGTTGGTATCTGGGAGACCCGAGCTGCCTTGAGCCGCTCCCTGGTGATTTTTGGGCACGTTTTGGGGGATGTGCGGAGTGGTGGGGCTGTGGGGAGAAGGGAGAGCTGGAGAGGATGGAGAGGCTGCTCCTGTGCGGGAAGGAGTTCCGTGGGGCTGGGACCGGTGCCTCTTCCATGTCCCTGTGCTGCCCGCTCTGGGCTGCTCTGGCTGGGATGCTTTGCAGAGATTTTCGGTGTGGCACTGTGGGATTTCTCCGTGGGGAGAGGAGATTGCCCGGCTCTGCACCTGGCAAAGCCCTGCACCAGTGGCCAGGAGAGGAGGGAACATGAACAGGATTCCCTTGTCATGCCCAGAGCTCCCAGGCAGGCAGCTGCAGTGAAGGTCTCTCATTCCTGCCTCCCGGCCTCTTATTTTAGGGGCAGACTCTGCTTTTGTCAAACAAAACCAATTTAATTTCAATTATTTCAGTTTTAGTTTATTTATTTTACATGTGTGTCGTTCTTTGCCTGTACTGTTTCACTTGAGCTTATTTCCATTACCTGGCTTGTGTCGTGTGGGTTTATTTATTTTGAGTTGGGCTTTTTTATATACAGATAAAACAAAAAATGCTGAAAGTTCACGTTAAAAATAGATGCTTTTTCTGCTTAAAGTCAGGGGCATACATGTGATTTATTTTTTTTGTGTCATGTGAAAAACTTGTCTTTATGTGATGTTGTGATTAAAGGGTGCTTGTTGCTGGGGCATGGTTTTCAGAGTTAAAATAAAAAAAAAAAAAATTTTTTTGCCTGGCTAGTGAAGAAGAGGGAGATGGGTGCCCTCTTCCTCTGTGAATTTCTCTTCCCTCTGCAGTAACAGTTTGGCATTTCTGTCCTCATGAATGCATAATGTGTTCAGAGGTATTGGTGATCATTTTTTAGGCCGATACGTGGATTCTCTGTGATCACTAGAGGGCTTAAATACCAAGGCCTCTTGTTTGATAAAAAACAAGAACAAAACAATTGGAAGGTTCCTTTCCAAAATTGTTCCCAATACCTGGGCCACTGGTGCTCTCTGCCAGTTACCATGCAGGCTCCCAAAGTATTGGAGTTTTAGCTGTGCAGGATCCCAGGGCTCAAAGGAAAACTACAGCAGCACTGAAAATGTAAAGCCAACATTCTGAAGCCTTTCCCAGTTTGTGTGTTTGTTTTCTTGTTGAAATGTGACTTAAACTACAGAACATATAAGTGGTCCTTGAGTTAGTTTGTTTGTTTTCTTGCTGAAATGTGACTTAAACTACAGGAAATATAAGTGGTCCTTGGGTTTGTTTGTTTCCTTGTTGAAATGTGACTTGAACTACAGAAAATATAAGTAGTCCTTGGGTTTGTTTGGGTTTTTTGTAGGTGAAAGTTACACAAGAGCTGAAAAACATTCAGGTTGAGCAGATGACAAAACTTCAGGCCAAGCATCAGGCAGAATGTGACCTACTGGAAGATATCAGGTAAGGCTACAGAAAATGCTACCAAAATTCCTTTAAGGTCCAGTTTTTGGAAGAACATTTGAGTTACAAAATTCAGGAACTGACGATGGAATTTCCTCTTTGGATTTCCTGCTTTTAGGCTGTTAAAGTTTTGACACAGCTGGAAATTATAACTGGAGCTAACACAATGCAAACCCTTTTTTTCTTCTCTTCAATGGGGGAAATGTTAAAAAAAACTCACAAACAACATCCAAAGAGCATTGGTCTTTTCAGCAATATTTATTTACATAATATACTGAGACTTTGATTTGCCAGTTGTTAAAGGCTGCTAAAATTACTAAAATATTTTAAAGCCACTGATGATTTATGTCTCTCTAGAGATAGCTTTGAAAAGCACTTTCAAGCAGATTGCATTTTTTACCAGAAAGTTACAAGAAGATATTTGCATTTATAATTTAAAACTCTGCATGGGTTCAAAACAATAGAGGAAATCCACACAACATCAGTTGTGGGGGTTTCATTATTGCTTTTACCTAATGTGATTTGCTTCTCCTGAAATTAAAGGTTTGCTTTTAACAAAATGTGGTGGGAGTGGGTACCTGGCATTATATGGAGGATTAATCATTCAATTTCCTGTAAAATATTCAGCAGAAGTCCATTGCTGACCTGCTCTTTTTGGCAGTGGATAGTCCACATGTTAATTATTTAAATGAGATTTCCTGCTTGATGTTTGTATATTAAATGCAAGTGTTTGGCTTTGACAGATGAAGTTCTGTTTGTCTCACTATCAGTGTCCTCCATAAATCAGAATGTCAAGGCTGGAACCTTTTCTCCCCCTTGTTTTTTTGAGTGTTGAAACATTATTTTTTTTTCTATGGGAAAGATCATAGCGTTCATTTCTTCAGATTAAGATTATTCTGGGGAGTGTGGAACACGCAAATGCTGAGTAATAAGTAACAGACTGATCCAAGGAATTTCCACCCCTTAGATGGAAACTTATTTTTAGATCATCTAGGCTGGGTACTGCTTCTCTAGCCCAGGTTTTGTTAGCACTTGCTATTTTTCAGGAGCTTATGATCACTCCAGTCTGTATTCTGGTAAAAGATGTCATAAGCCTGTGGATACAAACCCAGGAAAACGTGAAAATGCCAGCTTAAAATATCTTCCTTTAATGTAATTTAATTTCTGCAGTTAATTAAATTTCTGAATTTTAATGTTGGGGATTAGGAAGCTGGGTTAATATGTTTAATTCACTCCCGTGGTCACTGAGTGTGTTCAGCTCTCTGGCTGCAGAATTTAATACAGATTAAACATTCTTTCAGTGTGGGATGATGAGATGGGCTATGACAGCTCCGTGGTGTCAGTGGTTTGTTCAAATATCAGATAAGAGACTCAGAACCAGGGAATTTGGGGTTAAAAGCATTTTTAACCCCAAATTGTTTGCTGAACAAGCCCTGATCTTGGTGTGTGATGCAGAGACCTTTGCATTGGGAAGGGGGAAAGCTTTGGGGGCTCCATGGTGTTGGTCAGGGTGTGATGCTCCTGGGGGAATTTGGGTGTCAGCCTCCCCCCAGTATCCCCTGTCATTTATGGCTGGATTCAGGATATGCAGCCTCTGTGGTTCCAGAGCATTCCAGAAAGCTGGAACCACACACAGGACCTTTTTGTCTCTGGAAGGAAGGCTTGTTTTTATAGAAAGCACCCTGCTGCTATCCAAAAGTATGGAATTTGAGCAGAGTGCCATTTGTTTATCAAGACTCAGAAGAGTTTGGGTCCTTTGGTAGCGTTTTTGAAGCTTTTGGGCACTGCAGGAGCAGAAATCTGTGCTCAAAATTCCAGAAACTGAAGTGCTGCAATGGCAACAGGAAACACTGAATCAGGGCTTGCAAAGCAGTGATTAAAAATGCATGTTTGAAAAAGTTACTTTATTGTGAATAATTGCTTCATTTGTTGGCACATAAATGCAAGCATTCAAATCACATTTTTTGTATCGCTTCGGTTGGGTTTTATGTGCAACTAAAGAGAAGTGATAGGAGGAAAAGATCAGAAAGTTCTCCAGCAGAATACATCTATTGTCTGGTGTATTAGCAGATGATTTTTGGCAGCCTACCAGCCCATAAAGCATGCTTGCAGTTCCAGCAGCTTTGATATCTTTATGCAAAACTGGGGATTCTTGGTCAGGGTTGAGGTATATGTGTGTAACTACCCTTTTTTTCTTGGATGGCTTTTGACACTATGTAAAATTCTAGTATTTATTTTTAAAAATACCAAATGTCCAGTTCAGTCTTAACAAACTGTGTTGTTCCTCTGTGGAAGCTCAGTAGCACTAAAGCTGGAGTCTCTTTCCATGACTTGACAAGACTTTAATAAAGAATGTGTTTGAAATGTGTTAGCAAATAGATTTAAAAATACGTTTCTGTGTTTATAATCTCTGTTTGGCTCTTTGTGTCACATTTCTTCATGCTCAGTGACTGGGGAGTTTGGGGAACAAGTGATTCAGGATGCTTTTAGGGTCTTTTGGCTTACTTTTAGGCATGACATGTGTTTATCTTCTGTAGCTCTCTAAAGTTATCTCATGCCTTCATGTGGGAGATCTGTGTTGGCATTACCATAAAAAGGTTGTCTTTCTGCCACTGGGATAGAGAAAAAGGCTTTTTTCCTTGACAGGTAAATGTAGGTTTTGTTGCTGTGATCCCGAAACCCTTCAACATTTATGGCAAGAAGTCCTTCATTCACACTGGCTGCTTTTAGGCAGTGAGTTAATTATTTTTTTACTGGGCTGTGAATGGCTGAATTTAGCAGAGGTGTTAGCAATATTCATGTATTTTATTTTGGTTTTAAGATAGCCTTATTTGACTGATGGTAGTAAGTCAGTCACAGCCAGGGTCTGCAAATGCTCTTGGTTTGCTGGGACAGGGGGATGCTTTCCTTTTGTATGTGTACCAGTGCCTGCAGAATTGTAAAGAACTCTGTATGATTCACATTTTAATTCAGCTTGGCATTTCTCTGAGGTATTTATGTGCTACAGACTTTATAAACTCATTAAGTGATAATTGCTTTACATTAAACATTGGGTCTTGCTTTTTCAAAGGCTTGGGGTCTGCTTTTCCAAAGCACTTGTTATGCCTTTTCAGGTTTTGCTGAGGTATCCAAAAATGTCCTTTTTAAAACTTCTTCACATTTGTGTTCTGCTAGAGAGAATGAAGTTGTGCTCATGTATCTGTTTTAACTTTAGTCTGGACTAAAGATGCAGGACCAGGTCCACTGGCCCATCTAATTCTGCTGCAGCACAGGGTGGGCGAGTTCTGTGGATCAGGGAGCTCACACACCTGAAATCAAACCTTGCCTGGCTTTTCTCCCAGGCTTTTTGATAAATCCAGTCCCTGGTCCAGTGTGGTGTGGGAGGGAGGAGGAATGAAGAGTACCTGAGGGAGGAGAGGGAAAGCAAAGCTGCTCAACAGCAGCCCAGCTTCACACGGGCTTAAAGTCACTGTGTAAGCCCAGCCTGATGCCCCTGTGGAAGGCACAGCTGCTGCTTTGTGAGTTACAGCTCTGGAAAATTCACCTCATTTAAGTCTTAACTCGTTTTGGCTGTCTGGATGTGTTGATCTACGTTGCTTCATCCTTTTAAGTCATTTGAAATGAGATGTAAAGATTGCCTGATTTCTGGCTGAGATGGGGTAACAACGCAGTCCTTTCATTTGTTGGCTCCTGAATTTAGTTTTTTCAGGGTATTTTTTTCACATTCATAGTTTAAAAGAAATTGCCAAAAAGGCTCACCATGTACTTGTGCTCCTGATAGAGATGTGAATCTATGTACAAATACTTCCTTCCGTTTCCTTCCCTTTTCTGTCCTTGTGGTTTCTGCCTCCTGACACGTTCTTTTTGATAAAGCTGCATTTCTCTGTGTTACTCACCTTTCTCCTGCTGCTGCCTTGCCTTGGTGGGGTGTCCTTGTGGGTCCCTTCCAGCTCAGAATATTCTGTGATTCTGAGATTTTCTGTCTTCCACCCTCTCCTCCAAAACTCTGCCTTCTGATGATTCCTTCTCCCTTCCAATTTGTCAATTTCTTTTTTTTTTTGTTTTGTTTGTTTTTTCCTCCCAAGTGCTTCATCTCCTCCCTTTCTTTATCCAGTTTTGACCTTGTGAATTTTAATTAGTTCTCTATTCCTGAGATTCTTTCCTTTTTAATGTGCAGCAGAGCCACTGAAGATGTGTTGAGCCAAGTGGGGAGATCTCATGGCTCTTCCTTCTCAGTGTGAGCCCTTCCCTGTCTTGGATGCTGTTGCTGGGCTGTCCCTCCTGCAGGTTGTGAGGGAAGCAGTGATTCCAAGGCAGGATTTGTGTTTCTGTACCCAGGATGAGGACAGAGAACTCCTTCGATGCCTCAGCCTGTCATAACAAGCCAGAGCGAGCAGCACAGATATTTAAAAAAAGAAAGTAAAAGTATGAATGAATTTACATCTGTAGCCAGCCAGTTCCTGCTCGTTTTAACATGTCATTTTCTGTGCTCAATTATGCTCAGTGGAAGCTTTTGCTGTTGAATACACTTTGTACTCCCTGGTGGAATTTGTGCTCCTGGAATCTGTGTTGGCAGGTTCCTGATAAGGTTTATGGCAGCTGGGCTGAGTCTGGAGTAGAGACCAGCAGCAGTTCCAGGTTTAAATACAGCAAATCTACAAGATCCCTTAAAAGATTGTGTGTTAGGGAAGAGCCTTGTGGAGCTGTGGAAGGAGGAGCAAATGGAGGAAAAAGGTGTAAAATAATAAATATTTACATGTGTGTGTAGCCATATGTATTAGAATTCCGTAAGAGATTCTGAATAATTTTGAGAAATCTCTGCTTTTCCTGCCCTCAGGCATGGTGGTGGTGAGGAGTTTACCTTTCTTCCTGTTCTCTCTAGTCTCCAGCTGCAGGGAAAGCAATTTATTTGGCTATTCCTGAACCTGGGCTCCAGAGCATGTTTGCCTCTGGCTAGTGGGTGTCTGATAAAGCCCCTTTTTAAAAAATTCATCTATCCACTAGCAGGTCCATCTCTTTTTTCCCTTTATCCTGCTGAGAAATGTGTCCTTCTTTTTTCCTTCAAGGTCATTCCCTGCATTCTGCAGATGCAGTTCTTGCCTCTGGTGTTTGGGGCTGTATTTCAGTAGGAGCAGCTTTATTTGCTGTGCTTTACAGGCTTTACATTTGCTAAACCTGCAACCTGCCAAAGTGGAAAGCAGCAGAAGAATCAGAAAAATTCCCCAAAACAATGTGCAAAATGTTATTTTTTTCTGGGTTTGACTCACACTTGAGGCTTTCCTTTGTGTGACTGGAATATTTATTTCTTTAAAACTTCCAATTTTCTTACCAGCTGATGACATTTCTTCCCTCCTGGGTTGATCTTTCTCACCACTAGTGATTATTCTGACTTTATTTTGTACTTTCAGTTTTTTTCACAGGCTCTGCTAATTAGTTAAGGACACACAATTCTTTGCTATAACACTAAAAAAGCAAAACATTTCAGATTTTTTGAGAAAACTTGGTCTAGTTACTTCTGAATAATATTCTATATAAAGATACCACAGAATCTGTGGTCTGGGCACGTTACCTATAATTAGGCAGGGCTTTAATGAGATGCTCACATTCTTGATGGAATTAAAACCTGGTGATGTTTTGACTGGAACTGTTTGAGGGAAGCTTGGAATGTACTTTAAAAAAAGCTGTTGCCTACTGGGTGTGGAAATCCAAGTTGTGAGCAAAAAAAGAAGAGTTTTAGTATAAACATGGCCACAGTGTAATGATTCAGGCCTGTCTTGGCACAGTGGAATTGAAAAATGGACCACATTCCTTCTTTTTTTTTTTTTTTTTTGTCCCTGACAGACAAAAATTAATGGATCCCCTGTTTTAGTATTTCTGAGTACCTTTCAACTGATGAAAAAATAATCAAAAGATTTTTTTGGTTGCTTTTTTATAGCAGAATAGAGTAGAAGAAGCCGAACAAACCATTTTTCACATCAGAATGAAAATTCATTTTTTCCCATTTTTTTCTCTGAGGTTTGCATTTGAATAAGCTTTTTTCCTTAAAGCAATCCCAACACATGATCTGGAAGTCTGATTTTTAAGAACTTTCAGGAGACCCTGGGCTTGTTCTGCTAAGCTGTGGCTTTAGTTTGAGTTTGTCTTCCAAGATATAACAAGAGGATTTGGGTTCTGAGTACAACAACTTCTCGCCAAAAATTGCATTTTCACTTTTGACTCATGCCTCGTTTTTAAGAACAAACTCTTTAGTTTGCAGAAAGTCGTGTGGGTTTGATTTTTTTCCCCTGAATTTTATCTGAGCATGGCTTTTCCTGGACCTGACTCTTGTTTTTCACCACAATGTTACTTGGCAGAGCTCTGGGAAACCAGCAGCTGCCATGAAGTCCTGTAAAGTTGCCTTTGGTACAGACTTTTATGGGGACAATTGCAGTGTATATTAAAATATATGGCACAGGGTAGTTCTAAAGGAGCAACAATTTATTCTTTTGATCCACTTGTTCAAACTCAAGGTGCTTCTTGGGTTTTCTTTCTTCTCCATTACATCAGTTCTGTGGTGAAGGCTTTCCCTCAAGGCTTTTCATCCCAGCTCTTATTGGAACCCCTGTGTAAGGGGAATTGCAGGCATTGGGGACATCCCACAAAGGTCAGGATGAGCTGTGTTGGAAAGAGGAAGAGCATTCTTCCCATTCCAGGCACAATCAGGGTGGCCTGGCCTGATTTCCTATGGTGGCAAGTTGTCACAGTGTCATGGAATATCCTGATGGAATGGGCCCATCAGGGTCATCCAGTCCAACTCCTGGCCCTGCACAAACACCCCAAAACCCTCCTGTGCCTGAGAGCCTTGTCCAAAAGCTTCCTGAAGTCAGGCTTGGTGCTGTCACCATTCCCTGGGGAGCCTGCTCAGTGCCTGACCACCCTGTGGGGGAAGAGCCTTTTCCCAGTACCCACCCTCAACCTTTTGTCCTGTTTAGTTTGGTGCCAAAAGGTTTATTTTGCAGGTTTTGCTGCCTTTGCCAGTATCCCATCAGGAGACCTCAGAAACCTTGTGCCTTTTCAATTCCAGCATCCTGAAGAATGATAGGAGTGGGATTACCAAATCCTACACCATGTCAATATTCCTTGTAGGGGAGGCAGGGGTAAAAAGAGAGGTTGTGGGTTTGTTTTGTTGGTTTTTTTCCCAGAAAAGGGGTGATGTACCATGGTTATCTTGGCTGCAGAGAACTTGGTGTCCTTACTTTTCATTCCCAGCTGGTCCTTGAGATCATCCTCTTCTGCTCTCAGTGAACTTTTGACCCATCTAATATCTTATCGTACTCGTGGTGAATTTAGTTTTCTGATGAATATGCATCTGATTTTTAAAGGGTTTTTTTGCTTAGTAAAATCATTGACCTTGTTTAATCATCTTGATTGCTTTTTGCATATGAAAACACACAGAAAAATGTTCTACATTTATACTTTTAAAAACTGGCACTTGAAAAAAGGCTAAAACCTTACCAAACCCAAGCTGCTCTGGTCAAACGTTTGCAGTATTAACTGGCTTATAATGGCTCAATATGGTGCTTTTCTGACTGGTTTTTATAGTAGGTTTTAAAATTTTAATAACATTTTTCCAAAATGCACGGTAGGACTATGTGAAGTTGGGGGCTCGTTATTGACTTTAAGCTTGTAAGTGTTGGGTTGTGTTTGTTTATGGAGTAAATGCAATATTTCCAATTAAAACTTGAGGAAAGAAAGTATTGAATTAATGATTGTAAGTCTTAGGTTGTGTTTATGTAGGGAGCAAATGGAATATTTCCAATTGAAACTTGAGGAAAGAGAGTAGCTATAAAAAATATCTATAGAAATCTAGCTTTTTTTTTTTTTGCTGTGTGCTACTGTAAGCATGGAGATTCCATTCTCAGACTTTTGAAATGATTCCTAACCTTCGGAGCCGTTCCTCCTAAGAGCCTTTGGAGTTATTTTAGGCGTTCCTTTCTTTGTGCCACTGTGAGAACAGTTTGGGCCAATCCCCAGTGGCTCTGAGAAGGTTGTTCACACACTCCTCTCTCCTCCTGCGCCAGCTCCACCAAACATCCTTTTAATGAGACAGACAAAACGCGCTGGTGTCTAATTTTATGAGCAGAGCTCAGCCATGCAGAAGACTTTCGAAGATTTATGGTGGTGAAGCCACTGAGTAGAGTTATTTCTAGCCAGATGCAAGCCATGTTAGTGGGGAAAATGTTGGCACTTATATCCATGTTTAAATACATACAATCCTGAGCATAAATAAGATTTTTTGAGGGGGCTCTGCTGTGTTCTGTTTGCATTTTTGAAGGAGGAAAAAAAAAAAAGGGAGGAGGCAAAAAAACTGAGCAAGCCACAATTTTTCTTGAGGGTATGATACTCTGAGATGAGCTCAGATCAGAAGTGCCTTTAAAGATCTTTGAATATAAGAATGAATCATAGATTTGTGGAATGGTTTTGGGTGGGAGAGGGATGTTAAAACTCATCCAGTGCCACCCCCTGCTTTGGGCAGGGACACCTTCCACTATCCCAGGGTATTCCAAGCCCTGTCCAGCCTGGCCTTGGACACTTCCAGGGATCCAGGGGCAGCCACAGCTTCCCTGGGCACCCTGTGCCAGGTCCTTCCCCCCCCCACCAGGGAGGAATTCCTTCCCAATATCCCATTTAATCCTTCCCTCTGGATGGCCCCATCCTTCCCTTGTGTCAACTGCTCTGCTCAGCTTGGTATCATCTTCAAACTGGAAATTTGAGAAATCACTTAACTGTGCAAAAGGTGGAATTACTTTGCTCTTATTTCAGAGCAAGAGAGATGAAGGGCTGAAGTTCTTGAAAAATGAAGTAAAATTGACCCCTATTTTTCAGCCTTTCAGCAGGGAGTAAAATAGTTGTAATCTCTTGACATAATTGGGAATTTCTGTCTTGAAACATTGCCATGTGTTAGGCTGCTAAATTTCTGTTAATGTTTGACCTGAAAATCATTGCCTTCCCATCCTAAAGCCAGGCAGAGGCAGAAAAGACAGTCTAGATTGCCTTGTGAATGAAAAAGAATATTCAGAAAAGCAATAATAGGCAGTGTTACAGTGTCTTGATTTCTAGCAGCTGCTTTTCATAGTTCTGGTGTGTTCCCAGCCTGGTTTTAGCCTGTCTTATCTCTAAATGTACTTTGCTTATTTTCAGCTGTGTTACCACTGGTGAGAAAGGGAATAGATGGCAGTGGCTTCCCGTGTTATTTTAATGTGCTTGTTGTTTATGAAGTTTTCTTTCATGTTAATTGATTTTGTGTGATTGTTTCTAATTATCTCTCTGTGATCTGAGCTGGCTGAGTAAGAGGACAAGTATATATCACTGCTAGTAGCACCTAATTAAGAAAGAGGTCCTGCTTTTGAATTTCCTCTTTGTCTTCTCATTCTTCCTCTGTTCTTCTCAACTCTGCTCAGCCAGAGTTGTGTGAGAAGAGACAGGACGGGGAAGGACTGGAGAGGATCCAGCAGAGGCTGCAAAGATGATGAGGGACAGGAGCACCTCACTTTTGGGGAAAGGCTGAGGGCATTGGGCTGCTCAGCCTCCAGAACAGACAGCTGAGAGAGGTGTTATCAATGCATACAAGTATTTTCAGGCCAGCTGCCAAGAGGATGGGGCCAGACTATTTCCAGTGACAGGACAAGGGGCAACGGGCACAGACTGGAATGCAGGAAGCTCCCCTTGAATATGAGGAAAAAAACTGCTGTGAGGTGACAGAGCACATGGAGGAGGCTGCTCAGAGAGGTTCTGCAATCTCCTTCCGTGGGCTCATTCCAAACTGCTCTGGGGGAACCTGCTTTGGCAGGAGGGTTGGGCTGGGGGAGTCTCCAGAGGTCACTTCCAGCCCCAGCCATCCCCTGGTTGTGTGATTTGGTGAGATTAAGAGAGGACCATCACAAGGGTGGGGTTTTGTTTGACAAAAGTCAAAGCAAAGCACAAATATTTGAATTGCCGTAACTTTATTGAAACAGCTCCTGTGGCATTGGTTTAAGGTGGTAAAGGTAAGATACCTCACTGTACCAACAACACCAGGATGCTCTTTAAAAGTAGATTTGCCTCCAGGGCACACCTCAGAAGGCTGTCTCATCCAACCCTACAAGGCACAGGGAGCCTGGATGAAGTTACCTCACGTCTGTATCTTGAAAACCTCCACAATGGGGACTCTTCATGTCTCTTGAGAGGTTGTTCCAGAGACTAATGCTCTCTTTCTAAAATGTGGGAATTTGGGAGCAAAAGATTCAAGGCTCATGATGTGATTTCCCCTGGATCTCTGAGCAATCTCATATTCTCTTTGCAGTTAAAAAAACATCAGTTCTCTCTAGTATTAGCAAACATTAGTATTTTTGGAGTACTTGTACAACTGGTGTCTTTGGGATTGTTAGTGGGAGTTGCAGCTCTTCTTGTATCCCACGTTTCCCACCCAGTAAAAGAAGAGACATAAGAGAGAAGTAATTTCTGCAGTTGCAGTAAGACTGGTTTGTACCTCCTTCTTAGCTCTTCTCTGTGTGTTTCAAATCAAAGCAAAAGCTCAGAACTGTAACAGTGTGGGAGGTGTTGAGTCTCTCGAATCACTATAAATAGTGGCAGACTTGGGAGGACTTGGGAAAGCTTGGGAAGTGCACTATAAGATTCTCTCTGGGAATCTCATTTTTTTTCCCTTGTGATGTGCAGGCTTCCAGGGGAGCATCTGCCTAAAACCTTTTGATTTGGCTGAATGTATGCAGAGCTTGAATGAGGTGCATTATGTTAAAATAGGTTAAAAATGCAAACAAAATTTTTCTAGACATCGTTCATCCATATTTGTATTAATTTATGTGAAAGCAGATTGTAGTTAATTGCTGTAAGCTAATCAGCTGCGTAGGAAACAAAGAAGGCCCTATATTCTAGGTTTTTTGAGCATTTGGAGCTTAGGCTTTTCTGCTGAGAAGGTGAAGGTAATCTTTGTGATTACAGGAGTTTTTCATTTGGAAATATGCAGAATTTTGACTGTAGTATCCAAAGAGTGGTTGAAGTTGGTGTTGCAGTCTGCCTGTTGTTGGCGAAAAGCGGCCGAACTTGATCCCTAATGCCAGAGGAGTGGAATCCTCTGTCTGTTAGACATTTGGTACTCAAGAAATAGTTGTAAAAACCTGTGTAAAGACTTTGATCATCCTCTAATGTGTCACTGATAAAAACGTCCTTTAATTCTTTGTCCGCACGTGCTTCCTGTGCGCTCCCTCTTCTTTCAGAGGCTGCTCTCCTCCTCCCCATCCTAACAAAGAGCAGCACGAGGAGGAGCGAAGGCGCGTTTCTTTTCCCTGAAACCGAGTGTGGCCGTGTTGTTATTCCCGATTTCCTGGGGAGACTTGCACTTGTGACTCGCGTGTCCCGCAGCCAAGGCTCGCTGTTCCTGCGGGGCTCGGCGGTGCCGCAGGAATGCGGCCGCACAGCGCTCTTTGTTCCCGGCTTCGGCTGGTGCTTGCAACACCCCTGGCCCGGGTTATGAAGTCCCTGGAGCTTTGATCTGCCCTGGGAAGTTCCTTTGAGTTGGTGGGGGTGTTTTGATGTTCTCTGCTCGCTGGCTGCCGGGTCCTTATGCTAGAGGTGCAGGGTAGAGCTGTTGTCCGGTTAAGAACCAAGACCTCGTCTCTCCACGCATCCAACACTTAATTTCCTCTCAGGGAGCAAATGGATCTCTCTGCTGGAGGAGTTTGTCCCTTGTAGTTGTGATTTTTTTTTTTGTTTTTTTTGGTTCTAAATTTAGCAGGTTAGCTGGATGCTGTGCTAGAAGAGGGCTGGGCTCTTTTGTTGACACAGCTCGCTGGATGTTTGAAATGCCTTTTGCCTTCTCTGCACCCAGCTGTGCTGCTGAACTGGCAGTATGGGAAAGGCTGGGAGAATTGGGATTGTTCAGCCTGGAGAAGAGAAGCTTTGGGGTGACCTAATTGCCTCTTCAGTACTTGAAAGGAGTCCATAGGAAGGATGGAGAGGGACTTGAGTCAAGGGCATGGAATGCCAGGACAAGGGGCACGACTTCTGGCTGCTAAAGAGCAGGGGTATTGGGTTTGGGAGGCAAGTTCTGCCCTGGGAGGGTGGGGAGAACCTTAAGCAGATTCCCAGGGAAGCTGTGGCTGCCCCTGGATCTCTGGAAGTGTCCAAGGCCAGGCTGGATGGGGCTTGGAGCAGCCTGGGACAGAGGGAGCTGTCCCTACCCATGGCAGGGGGTGGGAATAATGATCTTTCAAAGCCTTTCCCACCCAGACCGTGCTGGAAGTCTGTGATTCTGTGACAAACCTTTATTAACAGCCCCATTCTGGTTTTACTGGAGCTCAGGAGAAATGGTTTTAACTGCATTATACTCCTGTATGTGTATGGAGAAGGCAGTGGTGCTGCAGGTAGTAAACAAGATCAATATTCTTGTCAGTGGCAAGAAGACAGGATAACCTGGCCCCTTTCAGATACGTTTTCCGTATTTTTTTTTTGGTTATCAGTAGACTGAAATTTCTCCTTTTGGGAACTAGTTTATAAGGAATATTCATGTTCAGGGAATGACTGGACATGGCACTTGGTGGTGGCAAGGTGGTGATGAGTCAAAACTTGGGCTCGATGATCTCAGAGGTCTTTTCCAACCTAAATGATTCAGTGATTCTGACATATATCTACAGATGGATTTTAGAAATTGTGCCTCATGTTTTCAGTGAGCTGTTACATTTTACTGACTTAAAAAATAACAGTACATCTACTGTACTCGTCTAAAACAGGGTGATTGTGCTTTGAGGAAAAAACCCATTATAGTAATTATTATTACCTGTAGAATCCATTAAAATACAGAATTTGACTTACGTCAGTGTTAGTGACAATGAAAGCTTGTGAAGGGCATAATTTAAAATTGAAGTGCTCATATTAAGACTGCAGAAAAAGAAAGGAGAGAAGTCTTTGTAATAAACCTGGGTGGCACTGTCAAGATTCCTAAAATGTGACAGATGAGTAAAGTAAGAACTCCAAGGTGGTTGTTGCCTGCTGCAAAACCTTTTGCAGATCCAGGATGAAATAAGAAGCAGAAATGATGAAATGTGTCTTGGCTTCTTGCTGTTAAGCAAATGGGGATCAAAGAAGCTCCTCATATTCCTGTTTCTAAAAGCTCCTGGTAGACAGTCTGAATTATAACATCCTATTTTTATTTTTTTTTTCTGAAAGGGAAATGCCTTGGGTATGATGAATCAGGTTTGGGGAAGCTATAGAAAAGTGCCCTTGTATTTGTGTAAATTGTATCTCTTCCTAATGTTTGCTTAGTTTCCCATTTTAAAACAAAAACTCATTAGTGATCATTTTAAATACACTTAAGCTCTGAAACCAATCCTTGTATTTGTTGTGCATGTTAATGCCATAAAGAGGGCACGCTTTTATTTTGAAAAGGGTGAATGAAATGCTCACACTCACCAGCAGCTTTCTGGCGGTTCTTTTTTGTTTTCTTTTTTTATTCTACTGAAGGAAAAACTATTGTTTTAGCATTGTTTTGTGTCTGGGTGTCATGTTCCTCTGATCACATGCTGGACTGCTAATACTTCTCTGAGACAAATTGCTGAAAACATTGGCTACGTTAGAGGTTGCAAGAATTCTCTATATATAGGGACAGAATTGATTTTTTGGCTCTGTTGCTAGTGGCAACTCATCCTAATCCCAAACTGTACAGTAATGTGATTTATGGGGAGTACATTGCTCGCTAGTGAATGTTGTCTGGAATTTTTTTTCTCTGTGCATTGCTACAGGGGCACTGTTCAGGCACGAGGTAAAGATATTTCATGGTTTATCATAGGTTGTGTGCATTAGAACATTTAAAATTATGAATAAAATCGTAGCTCACAAATGCATTTGGGGAAAAACTGCTTTGTTGTTTTTGATAGATTTGTAAAGGAGAAATTTCTCATTAATTGGGAGCTTGTGCTGATAAAAATCACAACTATCTCCTGTTCTAGGCCCAATTTGTTTGTGGGTACTTTCACACCAAGCATTTTGCATATGTGTTAATATTTTTTGTTTAAATCAGATAAATTTTACTGAGCTTTAAAAAGCTTCAGTTAGAAACGTTGCCAAGATTATATGTTCTGTATGTTGTAAAGAGCACTTAAAATTGCCCTGTGCCAGTTGGGATTGACCTCTAAATGTCCTGCTAAAAATAGTGACTTTATGACACATAGCGTGGGGAAGTTTCAGGTTTGAAGAGCATCTTTTAAACTACTGTGAGTAAGCAATGCTCTCTTGAAAATCCAAATGGGCTTTTTAGGAAGGGACATTTTGTAACAGCAGGAAATCATTCATGGTTGGTCATGATGATCATCAAGGTCTTTTCCCACCTGAACTATTTTATGTGTGAGATCTTGTGAAGTCAGGAGGTTCAAAGTTAGACTTTCTGGCTTTTGTTTTTCAAAGCAGGAGCTCATTTATCTGCTCTCTGTGGGCATGGAAGGCGGAGTTATTACTCCTTTGAGTTGAGTGGGGTTAGAACAGTAGTGCCTGCAGTTGCTTGAGGGGATGGCAGGAGGATGATCCAGGTACTGAAAACTGTGTGTGAAAACTGGAGTAAAACCAATTGTAGGTGGATGGATGCTGTCAGGCCAGGCAGGAGACTGCTTTTGTCACAAAGATATTATGTCCATCTTCAATTCCTTGGTTATATAGCTGGCTATATCCTAATACATTGAAATATTGGTTGAAAGATTTTCAGCTTTAATGCCTCTGTTTACACTCAGTAGAATTTTCCTTCCATGTACTTCTGTCTTAGTTGAGGATAAGTGGAGATTTAAAGGGTAAGCATTCCAAAGGACAAATGGTAGCAACTCTGTCATAGCTGATTAGTTTTAGGTGTGAGATGAACAGGGCAGAGACAGAGAACCCAGTGCAGTTGTGAGTTACTGTAAATCCTCTGTGTAGCAGAAGGATGGAGCAGGGCTCCTCAGGGTGGTAAAATGTTCTGTAGTAGCTGAATCAACAAGGGATTACTGTGTGCTTGGCTATAAAAGGGATGGGGTGGATATTGTAGCTGCTGTTTGCTTGGGGAAAACTGCTAGAAAATTGTGAGATGCGTTGTAGAAAGGAATTTGTAGAGGAGAGAAGAGCTCTGCTGGGGTACAGGATGTTTGAGCTGCCAGTTACTCCCTTTCTGCAGGAATTTATGGAGCTCTGTTCGGAAGAGCTATTTTAAGACTGAAGAGGAGACAGTACAGAGAATATGTACATTAAAGTCAAGTTTAAAAAAAGGCCACTTTTTTATTTCTTTTGTGCTTGCCAGAGAACTGGAGAAGTGCACTGAGGTAAGCAGAAAGCAAGGGCTGACTTGCCAGCGAGCTGCAGGACGGAGAGCTGAATTCCTTGACTCAGCAAGCAGAGAGTTTCCTGATGTTACAAATATTTGTGCTTCCCGAGTTGTAAAGATGCCCTTCACACATCTGCTGAGATCAGGCAGACCTCAAGTGGATCCACAAGCAGGAAATGTCCCTGGCTTTTCGTGCTGGATCAGGGAACTTCTTTGTGGGCAAAAATTTAGGCTGTGGGTGACCTCGCCAGGGTGGTTTTGAGTTTGTTCTGCTGCCTCGTGTGCTTTCACAGCTGGTGGGACCTTGGCCTGCCCACCAAGGTTCTCGTTAAAAATCTTGGCCTGGAGGCCACGTTCGCACCGCGCTGGGATGTTTGTGGTGTGGGAGCTCCGCGTCGTCCGTGCTTGCCGTGGGAGGGGAGGCTGGTGTTGGGAATCCTGTCCAGTCTGGTGGTGGCTTGGGCTTCTGTGACCACAAATTGCCTTCAGGACCTGGAGATGCTCTATTGTGAGAGCAGAATTCAGCTCCTTCACGTGGCTGGTGGGAGAGTCTCCTGGGAAGTAGCCAGGAGTGATGGGTTCAGCTTGGTTTTCCTAAGCAGGACTTGCAGAGAGCTAAGGAGCAGCCCATCCTGTTGTGGGGAAGGTCAGGAGTTTCAGCAGGAGCCCCTCGTGGCTGAGCAGGGAAAACCTGCAAGGTCTGGGGGCAGTAAGTAAAGTATGAAAGCTTTGCTTGGCTGCTCAAGGACAATATCAGTGACACTTCCAGCTGGTCAGGGAGGAATGGAAGGAGGGATGCTCTGGGAATGGGAGAAGCAAGACGTCTTCTGTGTGAAGAGTCTTCCTAGTGATGGGCTCTAGGGAAGGCTCTGCAGTACTCAGCAGTTTTATTTCCCCCCACTCAGCCTTTTCCAGGAAAATCTTTCCCTTTACTGATGTCGAGGAAAACCTTAACATGTGATTTGGAAAGAAGAGCCAAGGTAATGCTCTGATGTTGATGAACATATTTCTGCAAGAGCTGGGGGAAGAGTTCCACGTGTGTATCTCTGTGCTGAAGGGCATGGATGTGATGTAACATGGGAGGTAGCAAGTTTAATTGGAGACTAGGCAAATAAAGCCAGCCCAAAATCCAGGCAGCAAAATGGTGTTTGAACAGTGCTGTTAAATGCCCAGCACAGTGGAGTTTATTTAATAGGTGGTACAAAGTCTTCAGCAGGAAAGGCAATAGTGGCAGTGCTGATATTGTTCAAACCTGACATGGAACTTTTGCTCTTTGATAAAAATGCAGCTGAGCTGCCTATTTCTAGCCATAACATAAACCTGGCAGGGACAGTATGCATATAAAAGGGCCATCTTTCTAGGAAGGGATCTGTTTCTTTCAGATGATGTAAAACCATTAAACAAAAGAGAGTTTATTATTTTTAAAACCAAACATAAAGGCTGTGATTTGCTGTAATGTGATCTCTGGTGATTTTTTTTCTTGGAGTGGCTGAAAAGGAACCTGAAGTATTCTGTACAAATGAAAAGGAACCTGAAGTATTCTGTACAAATGAAATGGAAAGTGACTTTCTCCTTGCGTACAACTTCCTAATTTCTTCATTGCCTTTTTGCAAGAGCAGAGGCATGAGATCAACTGTTAGAGTCAGCCCTGGTTTTACTGAAATTTGGGGGTGTTTAAATTGAATACAGTTAGCCAGAAAGTGATTGGAGGCACTTGGATTCCCTGGTGAGGTGACTTTGCTGATGATTTTTTGGTGGTCTGATGAACAGAGAGTTGTAATAAAGGAGTTAATTCTTTACGTGATGTAATTAAGGTGAAACTTCACTTGCCATGCTTTTTCTGAGGTGAAATTTTGATATATAAATAAAAATCATTAGTGGTGTTCAGTGATCAGTGTTGCAGGAGTTTTGCTGGGAAAAGGGAAAGTCATGCTACGAAAATCTGAGTCTTGGGTACTTTGTGACAAGGTGGACGAGGGGAATGGATTTTGGCTAAAAAGAGAGTAGGTTTAAATTAGATATTAGCAGGAAGGGTATTCAGAGGTAGTTCTTCCCTGTGAGGGTGGGCAGGCCCTGGCACAGGGTGCCCAGAGCAGCTGGGGCTGCCCCTGGATCCCTGGCAGTGCCCAAGGCCAGGCTGGACAGGGCTGGGAGCAGCCTGGGACAGTGGGAGGTGTCCCTGCCCATGGTGGGGTGGGGAATGGGATGTTCTATAGGTCCCCTCTGACCATAACCATTCTGGGATTTTGTGAAGTATGTTCCAAATTTTCATAACCTGGTTGTTGCACTGCCATGATTTCTGCAGCCTGTGTACAGATAACTTCAGAAATTGTGGTGTTCTGAAAAATAATACACCCTTCAGACAGAATTTTATGCAAATCTTCTAAAGCATTTCTGTAGTGGTAATTCTGTTTAGTAAAGAGAAAAACCACGAAGAGGAGCTTATTACATGCAGCGTTTGAGAGTCTTGTCGTGATGAATAATTTCTGTAGATTCATTATTGCTCCAGGTATGTTGTCTTTGTGTCTGCTGGACACGGGGAGGGAATATTAATGCAGTGTGTCCTGCATGCATGGGTGTTCCTGGAGTCCCTCATTAGCCATGCAGCTGCTGCTGTGTTACCTTATCTCAGCATTTATTGCCAACCCCTGCCCTGAACGGAGCCACGGGGATGATTTATGTTGCCTGGAGTATTTGGGATTCAGTTGTGCTTTTGTTAGTGACACACCTGTCCTTAAATTAAAAACCAGGTAACAGCAGTTGTTTGGTTGTATGGTACTGATCCATTATGGTGCATTTTCCATGTTGCTGGGGAAAAGTGGGAGGAGGCATCCACATAGAGATACTGAATTAAACCAAACAAGGATGTTGGCATTCCTTAAGAAAACCTGTTTTCCTTCAAGGGATGGCAAAACGTTTTGGCCCATTCCCTCCTCCCATGTATTTCAGGATTGCTCCCCTTTGGATTTTATAATGGGAGCTGGCATTCCAAAGGATATTTTAATTCAGTGTCATGGTCTGGGGAAGGGTCTGGAGCCCCAGGAGAGGCTGAGGGAGCTGGGAAGGGGCTCAGCCTGGAGAAAAGGAGGCTCAGGGGGGCCCTTGTGGCTCTGCACAACTCCTGACAGGAGGGGACAGCCAGGGGGGTTGGGCTCTGCTCCAGGGAACAGGGACAGGAGGAGAGGGAACGGCCTCAGGCTGGGCCAGGGGAGGCTCAGGGTGGGCACAAGGAGGAATTTCTTCATGGAGATGATTGTCATGCACTGGCAGGGGCTGCCCAGGGAGGTCTGGAGTGCCCATCCCTGGAGGTGTCCAAGGAAGGACTGGATGTGACACTCAGTGCTCTGGGCTGGGGACAAGGTGGGTATTGGGCACAGCTTGGACTCAATGAACCCTTGAGGTTTTTTCCAGCATTAGTGATTCTATGACTTGGCAAGACAAATGCCATCATTTTGAACATCCCTTCTTCCTTCTTCTTCCCCCAGCTTTTATTGCTGAGCACAAGGCTGTGTGCTCTGGGGTCACTTGGGGTCAGCTGTCCTCACCAAGTCCTCTCCCAATTTCTTACACACTCACAGCCTACTCACTAATGGGAACAGGGTGCCCAGAGCAGCTGTGGCTGCCCCTGGATCCCTGGCAGTGTCCAAGGCCAGGCTGGACAGGGCTTGGAACAACCTGAGACAGTGGAAGGTGTCTCTGCCCATGGTGGGGTGGAACAGGATTATTATTAAGGTCCTTCCCAACGCAAACCATTCTGTGGTGTGAGGAGCAGGAAGGGCTTTGAGCTGTGTAAGCACTGCTCAGCAGTATCAGGAACATCCCTGGGTTATCTGTGCCCGGAACTTTGTGTTCTCAGCACAAATCCCAGGCACAGCCCCATCCCAGCCACTGTGCAGAAAATTAACTCCATCCTAGCCAAGCACTGGGAGCTGTCCAGTGGAACTGGACAGGGCAGGGGCAGGACTTGGAACTTACTGGGACTGCAGAGGTGCAGTGGGATAGTTCCCTGTCACCTTGGAGGGGTCATGGCAGTCAGGAGAGCTTCCTGATGGCTGCAGAAAGGCACATTTGGACCCATTTTCAAAGAATGCCAGGAGGAGGATATAGGGATCAGCAGCTCTACCTTAAGTCCTGGGAAAATTACACAGCAAAACTTCCTGGAAACAATTTTTGAGGCTTCTTTTGCATTCCTTGAAGGGGCACAAAGGTGATTTGGAGCAGCCAGCGTGGACTCCCAAGGGCAAAAGGTGCTTGATTGCCTTTTGGGAAAGCTGGCAGTGCCTGTGTTACACGTGGTGGCTTCAGTGGGACCTTTGACACAGTCCTGTAGCACCTTCAGAGCCACGCTGGGGACACATGGACTGATAGCTGGCTGGAAAGTTGGCTGGGCTCCCCAAATCTGAGTGGTGGGGAGCAGGGCCAAGTGCAGCTGGCAGCTGGGAATCCCTCAGAGGTCGATGGATCAGTGCTGGTCCATGACTCCAGTCACAGCCTGGATGGTGGCACGGGGCTTCTGGCAAGGTGAAGGAGCCTGTTAAATTGTGGGGAACATTGACAGGCTGGAGGCAGGGCTGTGTCCTGGGTGACCTTGGGCTGTGGCTGACAGGGGCTGGCAGGAACCTCTGGAAGGTCAACAAAGGCAAATGCCAAGTTCAGGGGTGTTCCAGCCTTGAGCAGCAGGCCAGGCTGGGACTCCAGGCTGGAATTTCAATGCCATCCCAGGCAGAAACACTTCACTGCATGTCTTCACTGTTAAAGAGATTGGTCAGGAGTGATTTGTGGACAGTAATTCCTAAATTTCATCTTTATGCTGCCAGCAGTAATGCAATATGCTCATTTATTCCCTGTGCCCCACTAGAAAGTCTGGGATGAGCAATATGAGGTGGGGTGGAACAGATTCCCTGTGCCCCACTAGAAATCATTCAAAACCATTTCAAGTCTGGGATGGTTTAAAAAGAGGACAAGAAAGAAGAAATGCAAAGAAATTCAGCAATATTTGGGGTTGATTCAAGCTGATGGAGTGGTTTTTGTCACTGGGACAAAACCAGCTGCTCCCCTTTTTCATCTCTTTTTTATAATGGAAGCTGTTTTCATGTTTTTAATGGAAAATTTTGAAGTGAGTGTATACTAAAAAAAGAAAAGGATAGTATTATTTAGAACATGACTGCACACTGAGTGTGTGTGCTGCCAGTGTACATTATAAGCACAAGTTGTAAAGTCATATTTTTCCACTGCTGTGTGTTCTAGCTGTCAGGAATTATCCTTGATCTACTTTCTGGGAAGCTGGAAATTTTTGAGTATTTCAAAATTCACTGATTCATCTTCTTGAGTGGTGGTGGATTGAGTCAGGTTTAACCCAGCTGCAATGTCCTCTGCAATTCTTAGGGATATTTACTTCAGGAATTTTTGAGGGGGTGAATTAATTAATTTTAGGTCAAGGTCAGTCAAAAGGTGTGGTTTTGGATGTTTTCAATGGGATACTAGTTTATCTGTTTTCTGAGGCTTTGTGTTAATTGTAAAGATTTTAAAATTTCCTTAAAATTTCCTAACAATTTGTTTGAATGTTCATAGGCAAAAAACAAAGTGCTGGTGTCAGATGAGGTGTATGAATTTTCCATTAAAGACCTTGAGTTTTTGAATTATCATCATCTTGCACGAGAAGTTGTTCCAAATGGGATCCAGGCCTTGCCTGGTTGGTTGTTGAATTTCTCAGCCTTTGAATAGAAATATATTCACTGGTGCAAATTTAGCCTCTTCTTTTATTCAAGAGCCCTGAACACGAAGTGTGTGTTTACGTTTTTGCATAGCTCTGCATGGAATTAAATTTTTATACAGCAACTAATTCACTTTCTGGTTTTCAGGGTGTCACTGGGTTTAACTTTCTGCTGTGCAAGCTGTGACTTTGATCTTCAGATTTGTACAACTGCACAATATTGGTAGATGGGACATTGCCTTATAAAACCCTAATGTGTATTTTAATGTTCTTATATTGATTTTTCATGAAGGTGTGAGCTTTACACATTTCCAGCCCAAGTGGACATCCATGAAATAATTAAGCTCATCTGTTTCCCCTGTTTCCCTGTAGGAAAACTTAATGAAATATGATTCTCCAGTGACCTGCCTCCTTAATTCACACTGTTATGCTCTTCTACAATGGGAATATAAAAAGATAGCTCAATATTTCATAGCATCTGTTACCTTTAATGGATATGAGTGATGGAAGTACATGCCAGTGGTTGAAATTTGGGGTTGGGAATTTGTAGTGAGGGCTCAACACTAGAAAAAGTGTCATTAACAAAGTGGGGATGGCAGGAAGAGTTTTCTTTCTCCTGCACTCTTAGAATTCCCTGGTCTCACAGAGTCTGAGCGAAAATGGGGAGAAGGGAATAAATGTATTGCATTAACTTTGACAGGATAAAGAAGATATTTAGGAATTGCTGTCCACAAACTAAAATGCCTTTTTGTGGAGTGCAGTTTTGGTGGTTCCTGCACTTAGTTAATGGTTACTTTGAGAAAAAGGTAAAAAAGTAGGTATTAATGCTCCCTAGTTTAAAAAAACACAAAATAATGTTCCTGCTTTCTTGCAGATTCACTAACTCGTGTCTTAAAAAGTTACCAGTAGTTAGAGAACATTTTATTACTTCATGGAAACAAATGTTTCCTTATATGAATGGCTTTAAAAGTCCATCCTGAAGGACAATAAGGTTAAAACTATCCCAGCTTTGCACATAAAATCTGGATACACACGTCAAAGTTTTCACACTGCCCAAGTTAAGAAACTATGATGCATTTATTACTCAGACTTCTCTTTTCCTCTGCTCAAAATAATTTTCTCCTGGGAAATGTGTTGACTTCAGTCTCCCCTTTCATCATGTTTTGTAATCCATTCATAGTTGTCATAGAAGGCTTGCTGTATAAGCTGTCCCAAGGTTCAAAGCAGCTTTGTGTTGGTCCAAGGGAGGGAAGTGCAGTCCCAAAGCCGCAGGGAGCACCGGCTCCAAGGAATGCAGACGGCTGATCCCGACAGCCTTTCCACGCTTAACCATTTTCTTCATGCAGCAAAACAAATTTAAATATTGGATACGGCATCTTGCCAACTATTTCCCCATTTAAAATACAGAACTAAGTCCAAAACTGGAATATTTCTCATAAGGAGGTGCTGCTGTACAATCTGTTCTCTTCCTGCCAGAGCTTGTGGTCAATCCGATTCCAAGATTTCAGTTGGTTTTGGGAGTCAGTTTGATTCCCATGTTATTTTGTAATCTTACACAAGGGCTGGTTGAATGTTTTTGTTTTTCCTCTCTGGTGCAAAACCTTTAATGTTGAAAGTTTTTGGGGGTATCTCGGGCTTCCTGCTTGTCAGAGTCATTGTTTTGCGATTAATTTAAGAGGAATTTGGTTTGAAAGGGGTAGGAAAAAAGCTCGGGTGAAATACACAACTTCATATCCAGGTTTGGTGTAATTCAGCTCTGATTCTATTCTATTCTATTCTATTCTATTCTATTCTATTCTATTCTATTCTATTCTATTCTGTTCTTTCTAACTGAAATGCAGTTAGCTGAGAATTGGAAAAGAACTTTGCCTAAAGTATTCCCAGATTTATGTTCCAAAGATTGCTGCTTGTATTCTTCTACCTTTTCGAAATTGATAACACATTTTGATTATTCCTTGGAGTTATTTGTGCAGTTCTTTATACTTTTGATAGAAGAGTGTCTTTTCAGAGGAATGTTGTGGTTTCTAGGTGTTTGCTAAACTGACTGGGATATTGGATTTTGGAACAGGAGATGCTAAAAGAAATTGGGTTATAATGTTAGCTGGAATACTTGGAATGCTATACAAAGGAAATCCATTCCCAGGCATCTCAGCCAACTTCACTTGTTCAGACTTCACTATCAAGGTGTTTCATATGGGAGTCACACAACCCTTGGAACCCACCTGGGCTACACAAGGGGGATTTGGGAAGTTTAACTGTTAGAGCTGGAATATGGCCAGATCTTTTGGGCTGGCATTGGTCTGGGAAGAATTTTAAGCAATCATGATGCTTTTAAACTTTTGTTTTACATCCTGTTGGGGAAGCTGAGCCTGTAGCACGTGGATATTCTTCATTGATGAAATGCAGTAGGCAGGAATAAAAGGAGCCTGTCCACAGCTCATTTTATTGAGTTAACTTCATTAGAGGATGTTCCTGAGGTGTGTTTTTTTAATTGGCGTGTCACCAGAATTATTGTGTAACTGATTTAAACATAATTAGATTTTTTTGTGCCTATGGTGTAGTCTTAAGCTGAGTAGTTTGTGGTACAGCTTAAAGAAAATAACTCTCATCAAAACAAGTCTGAGGAAAATTAAGTAAGTCTGTCTAGATACATAAAGTCAAATCCTGTTCTGTGCTCCCAAATTCCTCCCTTGGCTGTACTGCTGGAAAGCTGATGAGCTTTTCCTGAAGAAAATGCTATTTATGCCTGGGAACTGAGTAGTCCTGGGAGCTGAGTTTGCCCAAGAAAACTTGGAAATTCAGCCACCACATATGTGAAGTCCACACACAGTCGTTGCTGGGCTACTGATGTGCACTTGTCAAACCATTTCCCTTTTTTGTTGCTGTTTCACTCTGCAGACTGTCCAGCAGAAGCTCCTTTTAAAGTAAATTATTGAATTTGTAGAGTTTTGCTCTCTGTGTTAATGGATTTTGACTAAATTATTGAATTTGGAGTGTTTTTCTTAATGTTCTAATGAAATTTCTTTGCTCTTCTTTCAGAGCGTTCAGTCAGAAAAGAGCTGCAATTGAGAAAGAATATGCACAGGTAGGTTCTGGAATAATTTTGATGGCTGTGGCATTGTTCTGTTGGGATAATTTGTTAATCAGCAAATTACCATGGTGTATGCTTTGTACCTTTATCTTTTCCATTAGTTACTTACCATGAAATGTGTTTAAGTTCTGAATCAGTTTGACCTATACAGGACTTAAGCCCATTCTGTATTTTCACATATTTTGACTTGAGGAAGTTCTCGAGTACAGAAAACATTTTTAACATTTTTTCCCAATTGTTATAAAGTCAGACTCCATGTGGTTTTCTCAGAAGTCAGTGTGAAATTTGAGTGAAAGGTAAAATCAGGTCAATTAGAGGGAGAGGAAATGTTCTGGCTTACTCGGTCCAAAATAAATTTAAATTCACATTCTTCAGTAAGAGCAGCTTCCCATTCATCTGAAATAAAAGCGGATTTGGCCTCATGCTTGTGATAGGGAGTGGAATGAATTTTGATTTGTTTGTGAGAAAAGAGGGAGGATTGCTTTTTCTCCCCCAGTCCAAAATTAGAAAGCATCTAATAAGGGGCAGCTGCCTGTTTAATTTACAGTAAAGGCTCTTGGAGCTTAAGTCCAAGTACAACAGATTAAAAATACATTAATTTATTTAAAAATAGATTAAAGGTAGAATAAAATCCAAGGGAGTGAGCTCGTGGAGCTCAGTATGCCATAAATCCAACTGGAGATGTGCCTGACGTGGAATGTGAGAACACAAGCTGTCACCAGGCTGCTTCCAAGTGCAGTTTGTAGGATGTCATGTTAAACATCCTTTTAGTCCTCAGTGCTGCATCACCCCCAAAATACACAGAGCAAACGTGTTCTGGGGCCAGGCTTCACTGTCAGCTGGGAAAAGATGATTCCTGTGCCTGTGATGGATGGGTTTTTAGTGCTGGGTTGTCTGCGTGTCTTCTCAGCCTAAAGCACATCTGAAAACCCTTCCTAAACCACGTGGAATTTGTGCAGAATTAAGCCCACTCACTGACAATGGTGCCATAGTTATTGGTGCTCCCATTCTTCCTCCAGATATGAGTTTACCTTGGCAAGTATCAGTTCCATTGGCAGCTGAACTAAATTTGATTAAATACCTGAATTTTTCAATGATGGTGCCTCCTGAAACTGTGGTTAAAAATGTGTGTTCTTAAGTGATTTTTTTAAACTGATGTAGAAAATTAAACACCAGTTCTTAACACATTTATCCATTAGACACTGGGAATGTCTTTTACATGCAGAGACACAACAGTCACTGCATTTAGGGAATAGTCTTGATAAGTTGGAAAAATAATTACACTGCGCTTCGGAAAGCTCAGACCTAACAACTGAGGCTTTCAGCTCCTTGGATTTAAACCCCCCCCAGCTCTGCAGCAATGCAGCTGCAGCATTTGAGATTCACTGAATAGCTTTTTCTGTGAATGAAGTCTTGTGGGATCGCTTCCTTGGATTGCTGATAAGTGCACAGCTCCAAAACAATGTTGGATGCTTCTTCGAGGGCCTCTAAAAGGATTTCTGTTTTGGAGGTGGTAATAAAATTTCACATAAAGCCTTTTGGGGAGAGAAGTTGTGCTCCAAATAAATGGGAAGTCGCATTCATCAGCAGTGGGATATTCCTTTTAAACCAGTTCTAAAGGGAGCTGGAAATGCTCAGTAGTTTATGAAGCCAGATTTCTAAACCTTTTCACAGATTCTCTCCAAATGCCTCTTGTCACCTTAGGGAATTTGGAATATTCTGACATCTGACTTTTTTTTGGCAAGTTAGAAGCAGTGGAAGGGTGGCCAGTGAAAATCAGTTTCCCAGAACTGAAGGCTTTGTTGGTTTAAAAAAAATTGTAGGTTGGTGCCCTGCACTTGGGTGCCAAGTTTCTAAACACAGAGTGCTTTTGTTGGGAGCAGGAGAACCTGTCCAAAGGCAAGTGAAACACCCCAGCCCAGTGTTTATAACTTGCCCCTAATTACATGGTAAGTGGTGCAAATGTATGTGATGAATTACAGGGCCTGGATTTAAATTTCCCTGCTCTTATTTTGTCCAGGTTTTTTTTTTGCATTGCGTTTTCACCTGTTGCCTTTGAAGGTTTTTGGAGTTATTTTTTGCTTATTGTCCATCTCCAGTGGGTTCTTTCCTGGCTTTTCTAGGCTGTGCCATGATATAAATGGGAGGAGGATCCAGTGTATCAGCAATTCTGCAGTTTTCTAGATCAGTTGGGATTCTGCACTCAGCTCTTCCACTTGTATTTTTGGTCCTGCATTATTTAATATATGCTTAGAGGCTTACCTTAATATTCAGAAATGAGAGCTCGGAAAGGTTCTCATTTCCCACTAACAGTATGCCTGTTAATAGCATTTAAATTGCAATTTTATATTGTTATTATTAGCTATTCTCCATGATTAATAAGCTACCTGAAATCAGTGCCTGAGAATACTCTTATGGTGAGAAAACAGTTTACTGAATGTGTGCTTTTGCTGCTACCTACAAAAAATACCGTTTTACTCAGCATGTTAAATAGGAAACATGTTGGGTTTTTTGGGTTTTTTCTTGAGATTACAAATACATCTCAGCTGCAGTTACTATTATTTCACACTTTTAACTCAAGAGACCAGTCTCTCACAGTCTGGGAAACATACAGATGACCTTCCTTGTCATGTTTTGGTTTTGCTTGATGTTTCATTATCATTGTTTCAGAGTAAAACGTGACTCCAGGCAATCAGCATGGCCTGGCCCCTTGGAATTTGCAAGTAACCTCAAGGAGGTTGAGTTTCCCTGCATGCTAATGAGTTTCTAATTGCAGTACCTCAGCGAAAGGCACTGATGTTCTACAAAAAAGGTGGGAGAGCCCATTCCCTGAGCTACATTTCAAGTGAGGCACAAGTAGAAGTGTCTGTTCAGGTTTTTTTTTTTTAAGAGGTAATAATTGTTAGGATTTTTTTTTCTCCTCTCTGTGTTTTCTAGAGGTCAAATTAACATTGAAGAGCTGTGGGTGCTCAGTAAAACCAGCTTATCTGTCATCAGGAGGGGACAGGGCACTCGGTGTTGATTGCTGTGTCTGTGGCACTGAGAAAGTTCATGCATTTAAAATATTTTCAAATTGAAAAAAGATTAAATTTAATGTAGTTTACAGCCACACAGTCCCGTGTGCAGCTCCTCACATCCATGGTAGCAGTCAGGAGCCTTAAATAAGATGAAATGGATGTGAGAGGGAAAAGCAGCTGGAGTGAGAGGAGCAGGAAAGGTGGGGAGGTGGATGTAAGCAGACACCATGGTCACCTTCAGACCTTACACCCTTACCCATTTCCCTCACCCTGTGTCCCACCAGACCTAGAAAACACACTCATTTCAAGACATCAGAATATATGCTTTAATATTTCCTAAAAAATTACAATATTCCTATGGCAGTTTTTGTCTGTATAATGTGTGCATGTGTATACATAATATATAAAGCAGATAATAAACATAACATGATTTATCTTACATCTTTATATATGTATTTTATATATAATTTATTTATATATTTGCCAGAATGTACTTGTTTTCCAGTTTTTTTGTTTAAAAGCAAAATAGAAGCTGACCATTTCTCTTACCATGTTCTGACAAGGGTGCCAAGCTGCCCAGTGGCCTTTTGAACAATTTTTCAGAGGATTAAAATTGTAAAATGTCAAAATCAGACATCCCCACCATGTCTTAATAACTTCTGCCATGGCTCATTTTTTCCCCTTGCTGTTCTTTATCATGAATTCCAACACTTTGTGAAAATTAACTGATTAATCTTTAACCTGTGAAGGCTGGAAAGGGGATTGTATTTCCCTTGTAAGGAATGAGAGAAATTGAGTAGATTTTAGCCAAAATAACACAAATCTCTGATAGAATGGAAACTAAACTGTCTTGAAAATACACTGGTTTATTGGAGTGTTTCAGAGGTGACTGTAGGAGCAGGAGGATGCCAGACACTGCCCAGGAACAGCTGGGAGATTTGGGAATGATGCTGGGGAGCTCTGTAAATAGAACCCTGTCAGCTTGGAACCCCAGTCACCTGGGTAGATTCCTAAATCCCACCATGCAAAACAGCTGCAGCCTGGCAAACACAGCCTTACAACAGGCTTGGAATACAAACCAAAAATTCCAGGGTGATGCAAATTCTTTCCTCTGCCTCCCAGCTACAGAACCCCTGGAGCGGCAGGAAAAAATAACTTGAGGTACCTGCCCTGCAAAGCCAGCAAGAAGCTTTCCATGAGATCATTCCCTGCAGCCTGGGCAGAATGGGTTGGATTCTTTAATCCCAAAGGATGCAGGAGGTTGCTGTGGGAGAGCAGGAAGAGATTGTGGATTTTAAGGGTGGGTCCCCCGACTTGGGGACAAACAAGGAGCAGCCGTGGGTTGACTGCTCAGGAGCTGTTTTGTTAAGAGATGAACTTAAGTTACTTGTTTCTTCCTCTGAGGATGATTTTAGAGTTGCTGCAGTGCTAAACCTCCCTCTAGAGTATTTCTGTATTACTTAAGACATTTGTCTTGGTTTTGTTCTGTGGTGAAATTGATGACTTTTGTGGTCAAGTAGTAATTTAAAAATACCTGGGAAATGAGTTGGTGTGTGTGTGTATGGAAGATGTATTTTTAAGACTTAGGACACTTCATCTTTTAGGGAATTTGGATCTTCTGTATTGCAGATCCTGTGAGGAGAGTTGAGTTCGTAATTAGCCCATATGCAGAAACTGGGTTGGTTTTTCTTTTATCTCAGGCTTGTCTTTGGAAGGAGTTTAGCTGTCATTCTGTGATTTCTCTGCAGAGAAACTTTCACTTGTAGTACATGAGCAGATTATGTTGAAATTTCCATCCTGGGTATCCTGAGCTGAATGGCTGCTGTATCTGGATATATTTGGTAGCACTTAATTTGAAGGACAACAAATTGCTTTGAAACCCACTCGTGAATTTATTGTATTTTCAGACTTTCTGTAGGAAACACGTGGAAAAACTCAGAGTGAAATCTTTTTCCAGGAATGAAGTCATCGAGTGTCTGCAAGTGTTGGTTTTATCATTGTGTCTGTTTTAAAAGACAGGCAAAATATTCCAAAAACAAACAAACAGCCTGTAAATAAGCACTCCATGTGTACCACTCAAAAGTGTGACAAAGCTTTGAGGTACCTTCTTTCTACTTTATTGGTAGTGTTGCAAACCATTTTAGCAGGCATTCAGTGTGTTGGTTTAAATGCATATGAAAACCATGGTTTTGTCCACCAGCACTGGGGAATATTCTCCTCCCAGCCCAGAGCCTGGAGAAGACTTTGTCCTGGTCTTTATCCAAGTTCCTTTTTTTCCCAGTGGTGGCTGTGTGAGTGTGGCACCTCTTTCTCTTAGCAGAGTTAGTTTCTTATTTGTACAGAGAGAACAGCTACTGAAATCTTACAATCCAAGGTCTGACTTGAATATTCCACCTTTCCTACTGTAGGAATTTCTATAGGAGAAGGCAGCAGACCCATGGAAGCTTCATGTGTGACTTTATTTTGGATGTTGCTCCCTGAAGCTTGGTTGGCACATCTGCTTGGGGGAGGGGGAAAAGCTGCATCCAAGACACGTCTGGATCCAACAACAAAAATGCCAGAGCTATTCAGGTCTATTCCTGCACTGGGTGATGTTCCCCCATGGATCCTTAGGGCTGTGAGGCTCCTCTTTTTCCTTCCTTTGGAATCTTGCTGTGGTTGATCCTGTCTGTCACAGACAACCATGTCAGGCAGGTTTGCTTCTAAACCAACTGTGCTGCTTTCCATGGGCTTCCTTCTGCTCTTCCTGGACCCTGCAAACCAGGGAGAGTGGGGAGCCTTCAGAAGGAGCTGATACTTGCTTGGAGATGATGTCTTTGGTTGATACCTGTAAATTTTTCCCTGTGAGGGTGGTGAGCCCTGGCACAGGGAGCCCAGAGAAGCTTGGCTGCCTCTGGATCCCTGGAAGTGTCCAAGGCCAGGCTGGATGGGGCTTGGAGCAGCCTGGGACAGTGGAAGGTGTCCCTGCCCAAGGCAGGGGGTGGCACTGGATGAGCTTTAAGGTCTCTTCCAACCCAAGCCATTCTGGGATTCTGTGACGTAATTTAGGATATTTCTTTTGGATCATCACTGGTGTTTTCTAAATGAGCATTGGATTCATTAGGTAGAAAAACCCAGGGTAAGACCTGTGTTTCAACCTGGCTTATGAGCAATCACTGTAAGTCTTTGCTCCTTGCCATATCCCTGAGAAATCTCATGTTTAGTGTGGAATGCCTGTGATTTCAGATACACCTGGAGCCTGGACTGCTTTGTTAGTTTGTTCTAAATCTCAGCACAGCTAACTTTTGGGAGATGATCCCAAATGGTAGCACTTCCCACTCGCTGCCTGGCATGGAGATCATGCATATTGATGGCCTGGTTTGGTCCTTTCAGCCATGGTGGTGCACAATACATCAGCAGAACTTGCAGCTTCCAGAAAGAAAACACCTGCCTGGTACTACCTTTGGATTATGTTCTCCATTCAAAGCACCGGGATATCCATAAGCAGGGCAGGAAAATGAAGTGTAGGACCCTGTGGCTATTCAGGCCATTCTTCCCAAAAAACCATGGAGAATCAGTGGCCGTGAAGGCCACAAAGACTGAGCTGCTCCATTTCATAAATGGTTAGAAACACTATTGTGAATTTTAGAATAACTTGTAGAGACAAGTTTGACAAATCAGATGTTATAATGGGATTATTGATACTATTCTGCACTTGTCACAGTTCAACCTCTCAGTGCACGTTTCCCTTTTTTCCCTCAAACAAGAAGCTCTTTAGAATTCTCTATATTAAATGTCCATTTAACATTTAATATAATATACTTTGCCTGGAACAAAGACTGGGGGTCTGTGAGTGACATTCCAAACAATATTATCATTGACCTTCTCTTTTTATGTAGATTTTGCATTCAGTTGTTCGTGTACTTTTCTGTCTCCAAGAAACACATGTCAGAACTTAAAGTGGGGGGAAAAGTGGAATATCTGATTTTGGTCTTGTCTCACTGGTCGTTCTGTTAGAAGAAAAATGAAAATGCCCTACACTGCAGCATTAGTCCATTTAAAAAGAATTTTAAAAGGCAGCCTTTTAAAAATGCTAAGCTATCTGCTACAGTTTTTATGGAATTCTTTAGGTTAAAATAATATTTCTCTAAGAACAGAGGAGGACTGTCAGCTTCTATTTTCAGTGAAAACATCTAGTTCCTTATAAAGGGGCTGCTAAGCTTAGAATTACGCTATTCCTACAAAGAAAGCCCTTCATAAAGAAACCCCATTTTTTGCTGAACTGATGTAAGCAAGTTTCTCTGAGCCTGCTTTTAGCCCTTATTTTTCTTTCCGATTACTGCACTCAGAAGCATCCAGGGCCTGGAATTTGGATCCTTGTAAGTGGTTCTGCTTGCAGATGAAAAACTTCATTCTTCAGAGCTGCTCTTTGCTTGGCCATTCAGCCCCACCAGTGAGGCAGGCAGTGGATCTGCAGCCTGTGGAGTTATCCATGAATTGCTTCTGTGGGCATCATTTTTCCTCTGCTGCCTCAGTTTTTATCGAGCTGCCTCAGTGTTTCAGCTCTTTCCTAACACATTCAGCCCTTCAGTCATCCTTCCCAGCAGCTGCATTTCTTTTTCCTGGGATTCAAGAGGGCAGGCGAGTCACAACTCAAGGCTTTCAAAATATGCACAGTGGAAACTTTGGGGCTCCGAAGCAGCAGCAGCGCTGAGTCCGTGCCAGCCAAGGCTGCTCCACCTCTCTTTGGGTTCCTTTTCCACCTCTTTCCATATATCTTGTCCTGGGAATACAATACTCTTTCATTTCCTAGCTTTCCACACCTCATACCCATCTCAGAGTTCTTTGGGTGGAGGAGATTCCTGGAGGTTGCCTGTTCCAACCTCCTTGACCAAGCTGTAGTTTGGTGAGGCCCTTATCGCTTTGAAACTTGGGAAATCTTTAAGCATCTTGGTTCCCAAACTGCATTCCTCAGGAAAAACATGTCATTGTTCTCAGAGAGAACCCAGGCCCTGCCTGATCCTCCTCCTTGGCTGTTTTCCCTGCTCCATTTCCCAGTCCCCTGGTAATGGTGGTGCCATGCTCTCCTCCCAGCTTTTGGGTTGCTGTCAGTTCCCCAGGAGATGCATCCAGGTTTGCAGAGCACTGCTGGACATGGCTGTGGAGGAATTTGCAAGCAGTCAATACACCCAGGAATGCTCTGGATGTGGGTTTGGGGATGTTTGTTTGGGGATTTTTAAATCCCTAATGCTTCTAGGTAAGAAGGCAAATATTTGGTGCATGCACATCCCTTCCTTGTATTTTCTAGAGGGCCATAAACAAGTCAAAAGCTGTTTACCTCTTAACTTTCTTCTGCTTTTATTTGCATTTCTGCACTTTCTCTGTTAGCCCTGCGTTTGTTCTGGAGCCATCAATTGAAAAAAAAATCCTTTGTATCCAACATAACTCTGCCTCTTTACCTAATAATAAGCACCTTCTCTGTTACAATCAAAAGACCATAACTTAGGGGGAAACAGCAATCACCGGTTTGCCTGAAAATGGTACTCAGGAGAGTACAATTAAAAAAATATTGGTTTAAAGAAAATAACCCACATAGAAAAAGAAGTATGGAGTGTGTCGTTCTTTGTAGATTTCAGTTGGTTAATTCAGCTGATTACATTTTCTCCAATTCAGCTGGTTCAGCTGGTTGTCAAATGTTGGGCACGCAGAGGTAATTCATGGGAGATGGTGTTCCTTTTTTTCTCTGGGACTTGGAGCAACTGTTTGATTGCAATTCCTGCACAGTAACTAAAGTGGTTTTAGGCTATGTGTGACTGTATTTCAGGTAGTGACATTTCTGAAAAGTTATTTTACTTTTTCACGTGTCTCCGACCAGGTTACCTTAATTTACTGAAGGTCTCCACTGGTTAAATAAATTATAAAGAAAAAAAAGGAGAGAGAGAAGAGCTCATTTTATTTACTGTTCAATAATTAAACAAATAAACTTGTGTTCACACTGTAAAGAGACCTGAACATGGGTTTGCAGGAGCAGCCTGTCATCCTTTCCATTCTGGAGCAATCCCTACCCCCAGGGATCCAGATTTCATGTTGGACCCTCAGGAGTTCATTAGATGGATGTAAGGAAAACTGGGCAGAGCTTCTTGGCTACTGAAGCTGTTTGTCCTAGAGGATTATTTGAAGGGTAAAGTAGATGTGTTCTTAACTATTTTTAAAAACTCCCTTCTTCCTCTTCCTCTTGGAAGTTTGCTTTCAGACCTGGATAAACCAGGACGTGTTGACAGCTCGGGGGAAAAAAAAACAAACCAACAGAGAATGTTTAAGTCAAATCTTCCCTAAATGATCATTCAGTGTCAGACCCTGCATCCACAGTGGGTGACTTGTTCAGTTTTATACAGATAAAGGCCTTTTGCCAGCTTACACTCCCAACAAAAAAAGAGGAGGGAGAAAGGAAAGCCATCAACTTTTAGATCCTAGGGATTATTTCTGAGAGTTCTCAGAACTGTTGCCTCAAACATTTATTGTTCTGTTTCATGGTGTGTGGGGCCAGCAGTGAAGCTCAGCTGGGTCATTCCCTTCCACATCGTGTTAGAAAGAATAAATAACAATATTTGAACATCTTGGTGCTTTAGATAAGGAAAAATGCTTGTCCAGCTGGATTCTGGAAAACTGTGGATGGCTGGCATCCCACATAGATGATGGGTTCCACTTGATTACTGGATTGGTGCTATTTTATTTTATTAGTGTTTGGTTGTTATTCATTAAGTTACTTATTAATCAGTTCTCCATTTTTCCATGGAAAATAAAATAAGCCAGAGCAACAAGTTTTATATTGGGAGATTTCCATATATTTAAAAATCAATTAACTTCTGTTTTATTGAGAAAACATTTTAAAATTTGATGGGTAAGTTAATGGCATCAACATCAGTAAACACTCATGAGGGGAAAATCCAGTGTAGGTATAGTGCAGGAACAGAGCCTTAACATAGATTTACATTTTAATTTATAGATGTAGAGCATTCTTTTCAGTCACCAGAATTGTGTTGATGATGACATAGAGTTATTCCTGCTGTCCCTTGTTTAATTTTCAATATTACTCCATATTTTCTGCTAAGCAGATATCCTGCCTGCTGCTCATTTCTCTAGCAATATACTCTTCACTGCCTTTTGCAGTTTAAAGGGTAGTTTGTCATATTTTCAACAAAAATAAAAGCATATTTCATACTGGTTGCAAACAGAAACTAATTGAGTAGGAGGAAGCCTACAGATTTATGAAAAAAAACCATCTCAGCACTGGTTTTCTTAGCTCTGCTTGTGTCCAAATATGGCTCAGAGCTTTTTTTTTACCTTCACAAGCTATAAAGAGGTAATTAAAAAAAAATAAAAATACTGAGGGCTGGTTACATTTTTTGAGATGTGAAATTTGTGAGCTCCTGGGTTTCCTGGATTTATTTCCCTTCAGGATGCCAGATACATCTGTGTTTGCTTTTTGTTTGTCTATCCAAATAGGCTGCCCAAAAATTTGCATTTTTCCTATCACATGGGGTTTTCTTGTATTTATAGCAGTATCTTGAAAGATATTTTCTGTCTCGTGTTGGCTTTCTGGTTTTGTTTTGCCTGATAATTTATGTTCTACCTAAGGAAGAGCAAAGCATCTCTATGAATACCCTCCAGTAAATGTGGTTGGGAGTGGAATTTGTAAGTAGGATTATTTTTCCTGTGTTCGTAAAAGTGAATAATGCAGATAATACACTGCCTACCTTTTTAAAAAGGGTTTTCAATTATACAGCTATTACCAGGTGTAATGATGCTAAAATTGTTTACTTTTATATAGCAATAATAATATAAGCTCTTAAATATAATAAAGGGGTTGTGGAGAGTCACAAACAGCTGGAACACATCAAAATGTTTATTTTTGATTATTCTTGTAGCCTGCAGGTTGTGTGTTAAACCTTTAGGAAGCAAAATCCCCTCCCATAACACAATCTGGAAATGTGATCCAAGGTGGAGGCAGCTCCTGGGAAGTCTCCTGCAGAAGGGTTTTGGTTGAGGGTTCCACCAAGAATTCTTAGAAATATCTTGAAGAAATACTGAGATGTTGCTCAAACTACATCCTGTCACTTTTTTTTTCCTGCAAAGAGCTTTGTACTTGTTCCATAGAAAAATAACAAAAAACATATGGAATATTGAATATATGTGGTAGAAATATATCTTCTTTTCCTCCAGAAAAACAAAGAATTTGGTGATCCTTGTGACTCTGAATACCCAATATTCCATGATTTAAGATTAAGAAATTGTGATTTTTTTAACTTCAAAACTGATTTCCTCTGTAGCAATAATTGCCCACCAATAAATGGTAAAAATTGTGGGGTTGGGGTGGGTGGGTGCTGTTTATTTTTTTAGCAGTGGGTCTTGTCACCAGCTTTATGGTGACCTTCATGCTTGTACTCCTTAATTTCTTAAAACTTCCTGGGGAAGAATCCATGAGGAAAAGGGTTTTTGCTGTGTGTTAGTAAATTGAGCTCTTGAATCTTAAAAAAAAACAAAACACCTTCACACTACATGTTTTGCAAGTTCATATGGCTTATCTGCTGCTTTTGTTTGGGTTTTTCCCCTATGTGTGTCAGGCGTAAAGAAATGAGGCAAAGAACTTGTGAAGGAGAAATGCTGCAAACAACCTTGTGGGAAATAATTTCAGTTCCTAAAATGTGTGTTCTTCTTGGGAAGCCACAGAGCTGAAGTGAGGCTCAGCTTCCAAATGCAGATATTGAATGTGTAAATCTGAGTCATATCATTAAAAATAAAATACTCTCTGCTCCACAGAAATTCCTTTTCACTCAGCAGTGATATTTTCTTCTCTAAGCCAGTGGTAAAATTCCACCAGCTCCAATCCTGCCAGCGTTGTATATAACAGGAATAAACAGATTTACTCTTTCAGGCACTTTCTGATGCCATGTTTGACAGAGTCTCTCCCTGATTATTCTTGCAGTTTGTCCAGGTTCAGGAGCGTGAAATGTTTGCTGATTCATGGCAGGATTAGGATGTGCTGAGGAAGCACTGCTGGAATTTAGGAGCAGGGATGTGGCCTGGCTGCCTGATGGAATCAGCCTGTGGGAATTCTGCTGTTCTGATACATTCAGAACTTCTGGGTATTTTATGATTTTTATTTTCCTTCACAGTATCTAAAGCTTTAAGTGTTCCACAGATTTAAAAAGCATTTTCCAGCAAAAATAATAGAACATTTGAGTGAGTGTGTGTCCAAGCCCATCCCATAATTCTGTCTGGTTTTCCTTTTCCTGAAAGCACCGTGGCAGCTCTTCTAGAGGTGTCACCTGTATTGGTTCTCTGTACTCTGCTCAGATTTGTGAGGTTGAAATTCACTTTTCTTCACCAATTTCAGGGCAGAATCCTCAGGAACTCGTTTGGCTGCTGCACTGAGTCACTTGGCAGGTGGTTTTGGGGGATATAAATCCCACTTCAGGTTAGATAACTCAGGTTATCAGGGAGGCCACTCATCATTTTTGATATGTCAGCTGTTTAAATCCATGAGAGGATCCTGATAAGTAAGATAAGAGATGTTTTCCCACAATTGGAAAAGAGCCAACCCAGCCTTGAAATAAAAAGAACTGGTAAACTCTTTAGCCAGCCTTTATTATCCAAGAAATATCTGTACCTTCCACTGGAGTGTATCTGATTAGGATGTGTTTAATCAGCCCTGAGTGCAGGAGATGTCCTTTTAATGAAAGATCTTCTTTCTTTTTGAAACGGGGCTTCAGCACAGGAATTGATGGATTATTGAGGTGTTAATGCTATATTAATACTAAATAATTATTCAGGTACTCGGGGAGAGCTTCCTCTCTGCTGAAGAAAGCACTTTGGTTTGCCAGCTGAGAAAGTAAAATAAATAGCATTTGTACAGCATCAGTGTGCTCCATTGATTTGGGCTTTTTCTGTCTCAACTTTTTCAGTGTTTTCCCTCTCTAGCTGCACTGCCAGCTGTCTCCCCACTCCAAATTATACTGTCACCAGTTCTGTAAACACCAGAGAAAACCACTTTTATATTAAATTCCTTTCCCCGCTGAAGTGGTCGATGGAGCTGGTAACCAAGTTACTAAAGAATCAAAAGCAGAGGAGCTTTTAATTAAATATAATTTGGCAAAGTGCCCAGAAATTTCCCTGTCGTGGGAGTGGGGAATGACAAACAAAATGAAGAGCTGCCAGTGCTGCCTTTCAGAGTGTCTGGGAGATGTATTTGCTTGGACGTGCAGATCCACTAGCAAAAAGTAATAAAAATAAAAATCCACAGAGCAGCTCCAGTGCCAAGGTGACCTTGTGCAAGTGGTTTTTGTAAGCTCAGGATGAGTTGTGATCACATTTCACAGGAAGCAGAAGAATGGGATACAAACCAAAGTCCTGCATGGTTTTAGGCTGTTGTTTAAAGGTGAGAAGCAATTCAGTGCCATGAATTGCCCCTCATTTACATCAATTCCACACGATGCCACATTATTTTATAATTATCCTGCTTGCATGTGGGCTCATTCAGTCATTCATGTGCTGCTGCTTAGGTGGGATCCTGTCAGTGTGGTTTTAGGTGCTTTGTTTTTATGATTTTTGATTTTTTTCAGAAAGCTTTGCCATGGATGATTCAGCTTTTGGTCACCCCTGCCTTTTCTTGCCCACATACTGAATATCTCATGTTGATGGTTTCAGTGAATCCTCTTTTGCTGTGTTCAGTGTTGTGCTTTCAGGTAGATCTTCCCTGCCTTTAACCAGCACTATATTTGTTTTTAACTTCTAAATCTGCCTTTCTGTCTTCCTTTCCCAGACAAATTAGATTCTCATTTGGAAAAGAGGGAGATGTCATCTCTCTCAGTGATGATTTTTTCATATTTCACGTATGTTTTGATTCATTTTTGCCTCTATGTTAGTGCCAGAATGTCTTTCTCAGTTGTCAAAGTACTAAAATCCCTTATGTAGCAATGAAATTACTTGAACTGAAACTTCCTTCCAATGTTTATGGAAATATTTGATACAGAGCATTTTTCTGTTTAATTTTTTACACTTAAACTCCTTGTTTGTGAAGCTCCAAAGCACCAAGCCCTTGTGTATTAACTTTCCACAAGGTTTTAGTTCAATTCTCTCAATTTCTTGCCTATTTTGCCCTCATGGATGCTTTTCTATGCCCCTGATTTCTGCAGGTGCCAGGTCACACCAAACTCTGATTTCCCTTATTATTGGGGGGTTTATTTGTGTTCTGAGTGCTTCCAGGTAGGGAATGTTTCCTTCTGTGTTTGTACAGCACTATGTAAATTTGCAACAATATATAAATGTTTGCAAATGACCCAGCCCTGTGGAAGTGAATAAGTCACATCAGGGCTGAGCTTGATGTGTTGTGTTCAGAAACACATTTAAAGAGTTTATTTAAAGAAAAACAGGATCAAAAAAGGTTGGAGTGGAGAGATGAACCCAGACTGCAAATTTGAAGCTTGCCCTGGGCTAAAACAAAGTTGTTTTTTAAAGTCCATTATCTACCAATGCTGATTTAAATATGAATGCAATTCACTTTGGTTCTGATTCTGTTTCAGATCTTTTTAAACCAGATTTCATTGGTTTTCCTTAGCAGAAGTTTGCTGATGTGTTTGCTTAAAACAAGACTTGAGAGAGCCCATCTGCACTCTCCAGGCTCTGTGTCAGCACTGGCTTCTTTCTGGCTCCAGGCATTCCTGTGAAGAGCATTTTCCTTTGCAAAACCATGGAATTTTAAACACACATTGGCCAGCGTGTAAAATACAGTACCAAATGAAGTTAGTTTTATTTTTTCTGAGTGATCTATTTAATTTCCCTGCTTGATCTCAGTTTTAAAGCTTTATTCACATCTTTGTGTCTGGGATTAATTTGACTTGGCACACTGCAGTGTCTCTGTCTCCCAGGAGCAGCTGATAATTTACAATGAATTTCTTTTTCCTCTTCTCCCTATGACTTGTAGCAAAGATTTTTCTCTGCAGAACTCTGAATAATATGCAAAGAGCAAAAATATTTTAAGAATGAATAACTGAGTTACCTATGATGATTGGAAACTCAAACATGGATCAGCTTGTAAAGAGTGAAAGCTGTTATTTACCAGAACATCTTTGGTTTGCAGCAAAGAAACCTTTGAATAATGAATGGTGCCTCTATCTGTGTAGCTGTACAGAAAATATTGGGCTGGAGGCCTACAGTGAAACAAGGAGTTGACAAACTTGTGTTAATTATATCCTAAATTAATCATATAATTCTGTGCGAGAGGAGGAGAAAATGTGTTTTCTTTTAGGTGTAAGAATGATGTAAATAAGAAAAATCAGCGGTTTGGAACTGACTTTAGAAAGATAATTAGTTATAAATTTTTTTTACTGACTGCTTGTCTTATTTTTTTAAGTGCCTATTAATTTTTGGGAAAGGCTGAGGCTGATGTGAGTGTCTGTAAGGGCCTGTGTGTGGCTGGGCTAGTGAACATGAGCTGGAGCCAGGGCATGTCCCTGGCTCTGTGAATCACCAAGTGCCCTTTAATCACCTGCATTTGTCAAGGAGCTGCAAAGGAGAACTGGGAGGAACATCTGTGTTGTCATAAAATCATGGAATGGTTTGGATTGGAAAGGACCTTAAAGCTCATGGGCAGGGACACCTTCCACTCTCCAAAGTTGCTCCAAGCCCCATCCAACCTGGGCTGGAATAAATCCAAGGATGGGGCAGCCACAATTTAAGGATATGTACCTGTGGGATGTTGGAGAAACACAGTCCTGAGAGGGAAAGTGAAAACAGCATTGTGGCATCTTGGTGATGGGGTTTCTGATCATGATTATGGGAGTTTTGGGCAGGAAAAATGTCATGGGGAGAAGACTCTACTGAAGCAGGCTGGATTTGTTCCCCCTTTAGTGAACAGTATTGTCTCTGTCCTCCTGTTTCTATCCTAAATGCCTTTTGTCCTTCCATCAATGTTGTGAATACCTGGAGCAAAAGCCCAGTAATAATTAGTTTCTAAAATCAACTAAATGAAAGAGCAGAACTTTTAGTGAAATCCAATTATGTACCATCAAATATTAAGCTGCTAGTGGTTTTCTCATATGCCAAAATCAATGGCATGCCCTGGAGGCATGTTTTAATTAAAATAGGAAATATATATATATATTATTTTAGCCCTGCTAAAACAGTTCTGGAGTTCCTGATTATTTTCCTGAGTATAAAGTTCAGTCTCTGAATAAACCCCGTGCTCTGAAGGCTCAGTGAATTGCACCTGACAGTGAACAAGGATTGGCAATCCAGAGGGAGTTTGCAGTAAATCAGGGAATGTTCCTGGGGCTGTCGAAGGCTTCCTCTCTCCCAGAGTTACCTCCAGAGCTCGAGTGAGTGTTGGCAGCAGCAGAGCTGAGAGCAACCAAAAAAGTGTCAGGGATGAAGATCTACGATAAGCACAGATGGAAAGAGCCAGATACAGGAAAGAAGACAAAGCAGCTGGGGGTGGAATTTTGTCCCTGGTGAAAGAAGAAGTGAATGGTGAAGAGCTGTGGAACAGCATAAAAAATGAGATTATGGCAGTGGCTGATCAAGTTTTGTGTT
>WBNO01005439.1:14398-27291 GCA_013400575.1 Peucedramus taeniatus | reverse complement strand
GACGCAGCCCCGCCGCCGCACAGGCGGAGGGCGTGCCCGCAGCAGCCTCGCCGCTCTCTCGGCCGGCCGTGCGGGAGTGTACGCAGCCACATTTTGGTGCAGATGAATCAAGTCAAGAGAGTCTTCAAATCGCACAAACACGCGCAGCGAAACAAGGGTGTTGGATAACAGCCACTGCCGAGGAGCACTCACGCCTAAGCACCTCATGCATCATTTAGGGCACAGGCAGGGGAATAAATCAAGTGGTGATCCCTTTTAAAAGTAACAAATGTATTCCACTTAATGGCTTGGAAGAAGACTGCAGCAACGGGACCGAAAATCAGAAGGAACGTTACAATTAAGATGCTGTGGAGTTAGTAAATGGAAATTCAAAGTCCCTAGTTAATGTGTCTCCTACTAAGCACTGACAGTCCTTGCTAAGACACTCTCCAAAAACATATACTGAATTTTAATAATGCAATCAGTACACCAAGAGGTCTTGGTCCCAGTTCAGGCACAGATCCATTACAGACAAGAAATTGTTTATCCTGCACTGTCACACACAACAGAAGCTGTAGATTGACTCGTTTCAACTTCCATGACCTGACTGCTCAGATTTTTTCAGGCTATTTTAACAGACAAGCTCAACACCCACTTCAACTTCCAGATCATTCATTAGCCTTCAGCCACTTTAGCTAATCATCAGATTCAGCCAGGTAGACCGTTTGCTTCCCTTTTTATTTTTGAATGATGTTGCCATCTCCCCATCACCCATAACCTCCGTGTGAGGCTGCATTGTAAACTGCTTTAATGTTTTTAATTCCCCTTGCTATTCAGAAGTGTACATTAGCATGCATGGTGATATTTTGAAAACTTGCATTTGTTTTACTAGGAGGTAATAGATGAAACAGAAGTGTGGTTCAAATGACGCAGACATAAACTGTAACCTAAGTGCTCTTTGGTAATACCAGCTGTTTTTTGTTTTTTTTTTCTTTAGTGAGAACATAAAAAAGGGCAGGACCAGACCCTTAATTATGTTTAATTATTGAACCTCTGTTCTAGACTTGGTCTGCCTTAGTTGCCCGCTCTCACACATTAATACATGGATTTCACTGACACACAGAGTTGGCTGCTCAATCTTTCAAAATCATGAAAAGCCGCATCAGACCTAAGACTAGTTAAACATTTTTTTAACTTTCAAAAACCTTGAGTCGTCCCTCTGCCTGCCTCAGGGCTATGTACATGCTTATATTAAGGCCTCCAGTCTTAAATGGTTGGTTGTGGACTGGACAGTAGCACTTAGGAGATTCCAGGATGCAGAGGGCACTTAATGATAGCATCAGCAACTGTTTCAGTTACTACCATTTGTAGCAAGTTAATAGTAAAGAGAAAAACATCTTACAAAAGTAGTATCATTTAACAAAAGTGATTTGGCACAGAAGATGGGAAACCTTTAGAGTACAATAGAAATCCTGCCAAAAAATGTGTTCCATATCCACATTTACAGACACTTTCATCCACTTCACACACGAATGCTCTAGAAGAACTAACTCTTCTGTCCTGAGGGTTCGAGCAAAGTGAAGCTACTGATCCTGAAACACAAGGAAGGAAGTGCCTTCCACAGAGACTCGACTGTTTTCATTGCTGATGCCTCTCTATTGCTTGGGCTGGTGATTCAGGGGTAACTGCTCCAGAGGCTGGTTGATCCCAGATGGCACCCCTTTCTTAAAGAGAAGCATTTCCACTGTCTCTGTTGGCAGGGTGAGACAGGAGACTGCAGAACTACTGCTAAAAATCATTGCAAATTGATTTGTTACCCATAGTAGTTCAGTTTTGCAAAACATTTATCTTCCGTATTATGTATGATCACACCCTATGAAACTACTGACCACCATATAATTGCAGTGAGCCTGTATTAGTTATAGCAGAGAATAGAGCATTTTGTAGTTCAGTGGAAAAATGAGGTGCATTTTCATTGACCAGTCTGCAAATTGACCCTCCAGCATTTAATCGTGCAGTCTTAGGAAAAGCAGGTTCAATGGAAAACATATACTGAATTTTACCTCAGGAAGATGCAGAGTTGGTTTTAACCAAGAAACTCATGAGGCTGATTTCTCTTCCTGTGCCAATGACGAGAACCACTTCATTCCTGTAAACGTAAAGAGGATGGCATGACAAACTTTCACTGATTTACGGTATTGCAAAACACAAATAAAAACCATGAGCGTCCTTCTATTCCCTACTGATTTCACTTGTGGGGAAGAAAAATCCAGTGAAACCAGTCTGATTTTGATAGCAATTTCCAAATATGCATAACTCCATTTTTCGGTGAGTAGCTAGTCATTAGAAATCTACTAGCATCAACCTCCATGCAAGGCTGCATTTAACAGGTAAAAAATTAACTATGCTGTTCTTCAATTTCACTTTAGTGTAACATAAAAATTCAACAACAGCAGTAGCCTCAAATGCTCTTAAATTACTGGTTTATGACCAAAGCCTTAGTTTAAATGCAACACATTGTCCAAGCTTATGTAACATATCAGTGAATAAGCAACAATAACGGGTGTGACAACTCACTGTTAAGGGGAAGGAAGCACCTAAGATTTATAAATGCTCACTGGTCAAAAGGAATAACAAGTCAAAGGTTACAAAATCAATCAGAAAGTTTTATTAGTAAATTACACATTTGGCATGGAAATTGGTGCTAGTCCCTGACCTACTATATAAGCACACAGCATTGGGTTTTTGATAAAGGCATAGGGGGAGAGGGAAAGGAGCACCACAATCCATTGTGCGCCTAAAGTCAGCATCCCTACCATGGGCACATATAAAACTCTGTCAAATTAGAGTCAGAGGCAGAATCTACAAACTGCTCAAACCTAACAAAAGATGTAAGAAATGTGCCAATTACTATGTTGTACAGTGTGCAACTACTAACATTTAATACACACAGGAAGGTTTTAATGCCTAAGTGCAATTATGCAAGAATCTTTTTCATCCGTACTCTAGAGAAGATTTATTCCTCACAAAAAGCATCAGGTGTTTGCTAAGAAGGCCACAAAGTCGTTATCAATTTCAGAATAGAGCACTGTGCAATACTTCCTGTCACATCTTCCTTCACAGCATTGCGACATCACAACAGCTGTAATTGCAATCCAATAAAATGCTGGCAAAGAAGGGATGTTTTATTCCCAGAGCAATGTCTTTAGTGGTTTATTACAGAATTTTTTTACATGTTTTCATCCTATGGTAATTTAAGGTTCACAAGCCTTTTACTACAATTGCAAAAGCAGAGAAACATAATTAAACCCATTTGTACAAACAGGCTAAAGGAATTACTGAAAATCCCACATGGCTTTAATAGCTGGACAACAAAATGCCATTTCTTGTAATTTTCCACCCCAAGACCATAGTGAACAGACTCTCTATGACAACTTCAACCAGCATGAGTTACTGTTGGCAGAAAGTCACTGTGAAGGGAGAGCTGCAGCAGTTTGTAGTAACCACCTGCAACGAAGCAAGTTTGTCACATATGTTTTAACAAAGAATACAGAAAAAGAAAGAGGCTATGTAGATGAGAACAGCTTATTATACAGATATTCTTCTCTTACCCTACCACTGCCTACTAAATCATATCACAAAATGCCATGTTGACTCATTTTTTGAACAATGCCAGGGATTGCAGCTCCACCTGGGGAGCCAGATCCAATTCTTAATGACTTGTTTCTGAAGTTTTTCTTAATATCCAATATAAACCTCCCCTGATGCAACTGACGGTCTTTTCCACTTGTCATAGAACCATAGAATCATTAATGTTAAAAAAGACCTCCAACATTGAGTTCAACCTTTGATCAAACACCACTCTGTCAACTAAACCACAGCACTAAGGGCCAGTTCCAGGTGTTTTTTGAAATCTTCTGTGCATGGTGACACCATCATTTCCCTAGGCAGCCCATTCCAATGCCTAATCACCCTCTCTGTGAAGAACTTCTCCCTGATACTAAACCTGAACGTCCCCTGGTATTAAGGCCATTTCCTCTCATCCTGTGAGTGGCCTGGGAGAAGAGACTGACCCCCACCTGGATACAACCTCTTTTTAGATCACCCCAAGCCTCTTTTCTCCAGGATAAACACCCCCAGCTCCCTCAGCTGCTCCTCACAGCACTTGTGCTCCACACCCTGCCCCAGCTCCACTGCCCTTCTCTGGACTCCCTCCAGCCCCTCAGTGTCTCTCTTGCTGTGAGGGGCCAGAACTGGACACAGCCCTCGAGGTCTGGCCTCACCAGTGCCCAGTACAGGGGGACAATCCCTGCCCTGGCCCTGCTGGCCACACCATTGCTGATCCAGGCCAGGATACCATTGGCCTTCTTGGCCACCTGGGCACACCCTGGCTCATGTTCAGCTGCTGTCACCAGCACTCCCAGGTCCTTTCCAGCCACTCTGCCTCAGCCTGTGGCACTGCCTGTGGCTGTTGTGACCCAAGAGCAGGACCTGGCACTTGGCCTTGGTGAACGTCACACCACTGGCCTCAGCCCATCCCTGCAGCCTGTCCAGATCCCTCTACAGAGCCTTCCTGCCCTGCAACAGAGCAACACTCCCATACAGTTTGGTTTCATCTATGAACTGACTGAGGGTACACTCAATCCCCTCATCCAGGTCATTAATAAAGATATTAAACAGAAGTGTTCCCAGTACTGACTGAGCCATGGGGAACCCCACCTGTGATCAGGCACCAGCTGGAAATTACTCCGCTCACCACCACTCTCAAGATCTGGACATCCTGAAATTTTTTACCCAGTGAAAAGTGCACCTGTCCAAGCCTGGGCTGCCAGCTTTTCCATGAGAATGCTGTGGAAAACTGTGTCTGAGGCTTTATTACATGTAGCCAAAGTTCTTTGTGAAACTGTTCAGAGTGGAAAACAGTGAGAGGTAAAACACTTCGCTAATGAATCTCTAACCTGAAAATCTGAGGTAAGTCTTGGTGACTGAAGAACAAAATATGGAAGTACAAATGCTTTTTATAAAATGAAATATTCATAGCTTGAAGCGGAGTTACAGTACAAAGCACGACCAACCTGAATTTAGACATTGAAGGTATTAGACAATGCAGTCTAGGGTACCACATGTGGTATTAGGACACATTTCTAGAATAGGAAAAACACTTTAGGAAACGTTTTAGACACATGACTTGTTTCCAAGTCTCTGAAATTCCTATAAAGATTCATAGAATGATTTAAGCTCCTCTCTCTCCTACCTGCCTACCCACAATTGTACCAAGGAGTCAAGACACCAAGTATTCACTTGGTGAGGCTGGGCCTTTTTGTTGCTGTGGTCTGAAGTCAGACTTTTCCTTGTAACTCATCAGATGTCTAATGAAGGGTACACTAGTATTTAGTCAAGACTAACATGCTACCAGTTATCTACACCTTCTAATAAACCACTGCTTTGTGTTCTTAAGTTGTATATATTGTACTTGCAGTCTACATGCACAAAAATTCTCCAAGTGGCTCAGAGAGAGTGGATTACATATTCACCATTCTAAACAGTAAATGTTAAAAAAGCAAGTAAATTAATTTCTAGAAGTGATCTCAAAATGAGCTGATCAACTACTACAAAAAGTTTCTATTGAAAGCTCAGAAATTCATTTGTTCTGGTGAAGAATGTTCCTTTCCTTAGTACATCTGTGTATGCTACATATGACCTTGTAATTATAATTATAGAACCTCTTAAGAAAACACAGGTCTTCAATACAATTTAATTTGACTGGTATATTTAGACCAAGAAACCCTCAAAATACTGCAACAGGAATAGCTTCACAGTTTCAACTGATTCATGATAATGATTCTAAAGAAGATACCTAGTCTTTTTAAGCAGCAAGAGTGGAGGGGCAGAGCTGATGAAGACAAAGAATTATTGAGAAAGAATTATTGACAAATCATCTGCCTGTTTTCATCTCCCTACTACTAGTGGTAAAGGGAAAGGCACTAGGAGGCCAAAGCTGAGTCAACTTTCAGTATAAATCTCATTCATCTTTCCAGGACAGTCTTTGTCAATCACCATCCCATCTCCTATGACTGTGGATATTTCATTTTGAAGAGTGGAGAATGAGTGAAGCACAGCATTCTTTAAAGCTGGGAGATATTTAAGGATTGGGTATTGAAAACCATTTCAGCTGACTTGGTTAAAGAAGGATGGAAAAGAAACAGTGCAAGGAAATCCTGCTTGATAGTACTGCACTGCAGGCACAATGACAAGTTCATATAACACTGAAATTAGCTGACTACAGCATTGTCCATAGTATTCTAAGACAGTGTCAGCAGGCAACATGTACATTTGCAATGAGAAAATAAAATATCATTCTTACTTACATATGGATATCAGGTTCTGAAAGGCAAGTCAGATTTATTTAGAAGCACAAAGATGAAAAGGTATTTTTAGCAGTTTGGCTCCTAAATTTGTCGACTCTGAACAGAGATGACTCCCCAGTCTTGAATACAAAGTAGTTCCTCTAAGTGTCCTTTGGCAAAAGATTATTTTTTTTCTGCTTAATAAAAAGAAAAGAAAACCAAAGTCATTACCTTCAGAAGCGCCAAAGACTGTACCATAGTTACTTTGAAGGAAATAAACAGCATAAAATAAAAAACACTTAATGTTTACATTTCAAGAGCTACTGAACTATTGTCCAGAATTAGTTCTACTGATTTCAACATTTTCCTTAAGCTAGCAAGAAACAATACAAGTATCAGAAAAATTTGAAGAGAACGTGCTAAAATGTTAAGATTTCCACAAGATTCCTTGGTCCATAGTCCATAGTCAAATGATTTCATCTACTGTTACTTATTAATTAATGGAGTTAAGACATGGAGACAGTCATACCATAAAACCCACAGATAAATGAGGGTTTTATAAGAAATGCTATTGCCAAAGACTGACAATAACCACACACAGTGGAAGTCACACAAAAAAGTAAAATTGGCAATGACAGAGTACTATTTTTACCTTTCACAATTTCTGAAGTGGAGGACAATGTACAGGCATCCACATTTGATCAAGACCTGTCCATTTATGGTGTCACTGAAGAAGTTGTGACAGATGTCAAATATCCTCCTCTTGAGTCACCATAGAATTCCTGGAACTGCTGGACAGCACATTAAAATTACTAAAATTGGCCAACAGAAAAAAACCTTCTTATTATTACCTAACATTGAAGCCTTACATTTTGTCTTAAATCGAAGAGGAATACAGGATTTGCATAAAGCCAGCTGACACACTGAAAACATTCAGCAAGCTTGCTTTTTGTTCCCAGTCCTTTAACTGAGGTCAGTGAAGACAGACAGGTCCATTCTTTGGCATTCTTAATTTGTAGGTCAATGTAAATTCCTATGAGCAATACCAACAAAGAAAGAGATGTTTTCAAAATAGACTTTATTATGTCTTCAGCAGACTATAGTCTGCTTTCCTATCTGCCAAAACACTCTGGACGATTTTAATTAACCTGGTCTTAGTTTCACAGACATTCTGTTTTCTTTCTGTTTTTCACAACTCTAGTTTACAGTCCTTCAATTCTTGTGGCCATAATTTTTGAGTTGAGATGCAGCTCTTAATCAGGAAAGTTAAGCATTCTGTGAAAGCTTTGCTTCATTCAGCTACTACCTGAAGATTCCTTACAACTTATCCATAGCACATGAACAGCTCCAGACCAAAGGTTGTTCAAGGTTGTCAAAAGGTTGACAATTACTTTGTCGTGGTTTGACACCAGCCAAACACCAGGCACCCAAGAAAGTTGCTCACTTACCCTCCCATCACAGCTGGGCAGATGAGAGCGAAAAATTAATGAAGGTTTCATGAGTTAAAGACCAGGAGAAAACACTCCAAGGGCATAACAGGCTTGACTTAGAGATACAAAGTGAATTTATAACTAACAAAATCAGGAGGATAATCAGAAGTAAAGCCCTCAAAATACCTTTTTTTTCCCCAATCCCTCCCTCCCACTGACAGTGCAGGGGGCAGGGCACGGGGGTTTTGCTCAGTTCATCACCCAAGGATTTTCTCCTGCTGCTGTGGGAGAGGAGTCCTTCCCCTACTATGCTGTGGGGTCCCTCCTACAGGAGACAGTTCTCTGTCAACTTCTCCGGTGTGAGTCCATTCTCATGAGAGCAGTCTGCCAAAACTGCTCCACCGTGAGTCCTTCCACACAGTCCTCCCAAAACTGCTGTGGCGAGGGTCACTCTTCCTATGGGATGCAGTCCTCCAAGGACAGGCTGCTTCAGCCTGGAAGCAAAGGCCCTTTCCAGCAGGTCTCCCAGGGGATCACAGCCTCCTCCAGGCATCCACCTGCTCCGGCATAGGCACCTTTCCCCACGGGCTGAGGGTGGATCTCTGCATTCCTATGAACCCTTGGGCTGCAGGGGCACAGCTGCTTCACCATGGTCTCATCACAGCCTGCAGAGGAAATCTCGGCTCCGGCGCCTGGAGCACCTCCTGCCCTCCTTCTCCACTGACCTTAGTGTCGCCACGCTGCTTCCCTCACATGCTCTCACTTCCTCTTCACTGACTGGGAAAAAAAAAATCTGTGCACCCACTTTGTTTTGATTTTCTTCTCAATTCAGAGAGGCGTTACCATTGTCTCTAATTGGCCCAGTCTTGACCAGCAGCATGTCCCTTTTCAGAGCCATCAGGGATTGGCTCTGCTGGGCATGGTGGAAGCTTCTAGCAGCTTCTCACAGAACCCACCTCTGTGGCTCCTCCACTACCAAAAACCAGGCCATGCAAAACCAACACATTAATTTGTATTTTCCTTTAGTGACAAGAATTGGACATGAATTTTGCTCAAACTGGCATTAAAAGAAAACACATTGTCAATGTTGTTTTAAACATCCCATAATAACTGAATTTAGCTTGAAAAAAATCCATGTTCATTGTTCAATGAAAGGTTTGATATCATTTCTCAACACTGGTCTGTCAAGAACCTTCAACCTAATCTGGAACTGGAATTCCGATACAAATAGCATCTTTACATAAACCTGGAAGCAGACGATGGGGGGGAAAAAATTCCACGACCCCAATTTAGCACAAACTACAGGTAGAAGCATCACCTACAAGGTGATTCTAAAATCACAGACACGTGGTAGGTTAAAATCAGGTTAAATTCCGCAAAATCTTTTAATAGCACTTACCCTGTCTTGCCATCATTCAATATCATTTTAAGGATTGGTTTGTTGGCTCCATTTTTTTATGGGAGCTTGCACCTCTATGCTATAAAAGTCATCATTTATTTATCACCTTTCTGTGTAAATGGTTATTAAGAATGGGGCCAGAACAGTTGTTTATAGAAAATATAACAATTGCAGAACTCCCTCTGTTGCCTGACCACAACTCACAAGTCATATGATGGGAGACAAAGCAAGAAACACCCAAAGGTCCTTTAAACAATGCTAAACCAGGTTCCCTTAAAATGTTTACTCTAGGTTAAAAATGACTCTTTTCTTTGACTTCTCTTCATGCAAGTGGGCAAGTTTTATCAGCTACAGCTTCTTCCAAGAGTTACAGTTCACTCGCACTTACTGCAGCCAGACATCAAAAGCACACTCCATTTACCTGAAATTCAGAATGGATGCAAAAATCTTCAAGGATACTTCTCAGAAAAAGGAGCCATATTGCCCAGAGTATTTTACTCTGAATTATTAACATAATGCTTAAATACATCCGCTACTTATGAGCTGCAATTTAAGCATACCATCCATTCAGCTCACTTTCAAGTACACAATTAAGACTTTACTCTTTTTGCATAAGATACAGCAGTAAAATTACAGTCTACAAAAATAACAGTATTTCTCTAAGTAGATATTTAAGTAAATAGTTTTGTAAAGATATTTATACAAAGAATGACAGCCCACTTTTCCACAATGAGAGACTGATTCCCTAGTATTGCCCAGTCAGTTCTGATTCTCACTGATGTGAGTACTAAGGTTCCTATCCTGTAAGCAGATGTTAGAAGAATTATTTCCCTGGATTTAGTGGGAAGATCGTACAAAACATAGTGCTCAACACTGTGTGCTAAATAGCAAGCCATGAGAAGCCTGTAAGCTTGTTCAGCTGTGAAAAACGTGATGACCTTGCTCTTTTCCTTGGGGACCCAATGATATGCATCTCTGCAACACACTATACTGATAAGAAAAAAATAATTCAATGAAAATGCAACTTTACAGAAATCTAGGACTGTTAGTGACTGCTTACCTCCTACAGCTTCTCTAAGCCTGGGAAAATTTTAGGATGTAAGGCACCAAGCTTGTTCTAAAGCAAACTTTTCCACAAGAGATAGCAGAAGTGTATTTATATTATCAGTCAAAGCTAAAAACATTCTACTAGATGCAACACAGGGCTCCATCCTTTTCTGAAGAAGGTTCTGTAAAAAACATTTTCACTAAATTGTGGTTGTAGCCACTGACCTTTAGTTCCACATGCAGATGGCAAATATTCCAGACATGTCGAAGTAATACCAGTTTGTGAAGCTGTAACGACATATAGCTGATACAGACGCAACAATCCAAGTGCACTTCTCAAACTTTTATTAACTGCTTCAGAGCTGTTTAACATATCCTTAAATCATCGTAACACAAGATTCAAACCTTTTAACTGTGATGTTACAAAAGAAAGGAACAAAGTTTAGGTGAACCCTTACATAAAGCTCCCTCCCAAACTGGGTTTTCACAAGATTATCTTCTCAGGCAACATTTCACTTACAGCACAACACAGTACAAACTAGATTGGTATAAAGCAGTTTAATCCCATGACTCAATTTCTCGTGCAGAACACTCCATCTTTTCTTCTCCTGCATTCATGTTCCCTCTGCCTCTGTAATTCTAGGAAACACAACAGGTCCTATATTAGAATTATTAACACTTTCAATCATTTAATGGTAAGACACCACAAAACAATTTTAACTTTCTGCATGCATCTATCTCAATGTAATCTGAACACTCAGGAAGTTTTCATAACTAATCTCCTATACAAAAGATTGTTTTTACCCTAGTGTGAAATTACCGTAGTTTAGTCAATCTCAGATTTTATCATGTGTGGGAATAATACTTCCCACAGTTCACATCCCAACTTCTTCTCTTACCCAACACATATCATTTTCATACAATTGTGGGGAAAAAAATTTTCTTCTCCACTACATACTTAAGAATGACTGTCTGCATTACCTTCCAGTAAAACCCTTTTCCTTTGGAAAAAGAATAAAGCTCCGTAATCTCTAAGACTGCCTCAATATAATCACATAAGATCCTCCAACAGATTCCTCTTTCAAGTTCATCATTTGATTATCAAATGGACTTTTCATGAAAAATTGGGCTGATTACAAGTGAAGAGTTTCTGTCAGACTGACATGAGCAGGCCTCATAATAATTAGAACCTCAGGTTCTTCAACTCAATGAGCTGGTGCACCGTATGTATGTGACATTAAGGGCAGTATTCCCAATGCAAGGAGACAGATCTTACACGAAAATCTGTTCTATTCTGGACAGAGAGGCACAGTCAAATTTGGTAACTCAGAGGTTGTGAAGGACATGGACAGACTTGGACCTAGAAATAATGGATTTCATGAAATGCTACACAAAGGCTGGAGATGTGCATTTGGAAGCCATCTAGTGAGATCCACCTCTAAAACCAATCTACTAAAAAATCAAAAATAAAGTGTCTTTCAACTAGAATATACAAGAAAGATCCACTGAGTCAAGAATTACACAGCAAGAAAAGGTTTGCAAGCATACACAACAGCTGTAATGTGAGGCTGTGAGTTTGAGAAGGAAGCATTGTTTGTGTAACTGACATCTCATGAAACCCCCCACCCCAGAAAAATTATTCAGATCTAGAAAGGGAGCTAGCCATCCAGGTAAAAACATCCAAACCACCCCATGCTTTCAATAACTATGGTATGGGAAAAGATAATTAATGAAAGGAAGGTCAGAGCTTGAAGTGAAGCTTCAGACATTTTGTACGCACTGAGAGCAATTATTTCTACTATGGTCTCACAGGAAGTACATTTGTAACACCTGGAAGCAACTATCTGTTGCTGATAAAGTTCTTATGGAATCAAGACATGAAGGAAAGGCTTTCAAAAAGGAGTAAGCACACAACTTAAATGCTAAAATTACCAACAGTAAGAGACGGTGTAAGAGTAAGAAAGTAGTGTTCTCCCTGTCACAGACAAGAATTTTGACACGGACCAGACTGGGGCATTTATCTAATTATACTTAGCTGAAGTTTTCAGTTAACTGAGTTACTTGACTAGGTGATTCATAACAAGCAGTAACTGTATAATCAGGAACTATTTGCTCCCACCCTATATATATAGCACAGAAATTTCTGAACTACAGCTTTGTTTATGTTTGCATGAATGTATTCTTCCAGAGGAATCCTGACTTGATATATCAAGACTACAGCAGCTAGTAAGGGGCCACACTGTAGGAGCCCAAGTCAAGCAATTTGTCTAAAATTAGTTCCAGTAATACTGAATTCTTTGAAGATGCACAACTAAAAAAAAGGACACAATTACAGTCAGAACAGGTTCAGTGGCATTACTCTGGATCTATATAACTAAAGACAGTTTTAAACTGAGACAAAGTTCTAATAGCCACAACTTTCAGTTAATTTCCAGACCTACCTTGTGGGTATTAATTGGGAGTCGTCCTCCTTCAGCCTCATAAGCAACATCCGTCAACCAAACAGGAACTTCCTGCTGAGCCTATGCAATTAGGAAAATCAGTTCAGAGACTTTGTCTGCTTTACCAATTCCGATTAAGAGTTCCATAACTGTATCAAAAATGTCACAGTTGCTCAGTACATTCAAGTGAAATCTTAAAGAACAGAAGAAATCCAGCACTAAGATCTGAAACTTACATCTGAAAGCACTT
>WBNO01005439.1:0-14269 GCA_013400575.1 Peucedramus taeniatus | reverse complement strand
TGGTGGATGGAAGATCAAAATTAATAACATGCTGAACGTTTTCAATGTCTAGACCTCTTGCTGCCACTGAGGTTGCCACAAGAACTGGACATTTTCCAGAACGAAAATCCCGAAGAGCTATTTCTCTCTCTCTCTGTTCTCTATCTCTATAAAGAAAGCAAGGGTTAGAATGGATGTCTCTAAAATTTATAGTATTATTTAAGATAAAATTTAAATGCCATGTTTCACAGAAAAGAAGCACTTGGGGGGGGGACGGGGGGGGGGACAATGGACACAAAAAAAAAAAAAAAGACCCAAACAACTCATACACCGCCCAGTTTAGGTTTTCTGAATTTTTAACTGAGGAGCAGCAAGACAGAGCAACTGTTTAAACTTAAGTCTCTAGAGAAATTTAGGGTTTTTTTAAAAGAACTGGAGATAATTATGCATCAAACTCACTGCCTCTCTAAGAAAATCCACTTGCTTAATTGATTACAAGTGCTTTTCCTACAGCCTTGTAGCAGGGAGCCAGAATAGCAAAGACAAAGTCTACACAGACTCCTGCACAGGCCATTTTTCAGATATACTAAAAAACTGTGGCCAGTCAACAGTACAGAATTTGTCTTCTGTTTATCATCATGGCAAGAAAACTAGATTTGCTCTGGTGTTTCCATATTTGAAGAATATTTACAGATTATCCAATACTGAACTACACTACATCAATTTCACTTATGTTCTATATTGTCCAAATAAGAAAACAAATTACAAAGCTAACCAGTGCTCTTTAGGATGTTAACATAGGATATTTAATGAAGTCTGGTATGACCACTACTCCAGAAAAGAATAACTATCCTAACTTCAACTCAGAGGTAAAATTCATCAGAATCCGGTAACATTCATTACAGTTTAACAGCTTCCATTGAATCAGCTATTCTACATATACTTCAATTCACAGTAGAGTAATTCTACAGAAATGTATTAAGAAACACCTCCCACTCAAGAGTGTTGTGGGTTAGCAATTCAGACTGGCCAGGAATGGAAGGCCCGATCTTCTCAAAAGCTGTGTGACTTTCACACACCTACAAATCCAACAGTCACAGGATATACACAAATATACTGCTTCTGCATGCTAAGACCATTTAAGCTCCTCCCCAGCCTTGATATTCTGGTGTCTGTCAGAACACATGGCAAGCTAAACTACGCAGATATGGCCAGATGTGAGTTCTCAATACAAGTTCTTAAAAACACAGGCAACTTTCACTTTAAAAATACTTACCCATGGATACTAGTGGCTGGTATGTTTTCTTGACAAAGAAAGCATGCAATGAAGTCTGCTTTCTTCTTTGTGTCCACAAAGACCAGAGTTCGTTCATTACCTATGTTGAGCAGAAGTTTAAAGCCATTGCAGTTGGAAACATGGCGCCATTCTCACTATTTAGAGTAGCGCTTATCTATATAAGACCTAATACAGGCACACATTTTGATTAGTTTTTAAAGTATGACTGTAATTTCTTGCCTATTCTGAGCTAATTATATTCAATCCCTTCATTAAATTAAATCCACCAATTTCTGTATCAATACAGAAACTGACTGAAGATACATACATTGTTTTTCTCCTCAATAAAAGGAGAAAACATTGTTCCCGGTGACAGGCATGCATTTGCTTTCTACAGCATGTGGCTCACAGCAGTACATTATCCTGAGCACTGAACAGCAATATTCCACGGACCATTTTTTATTCCAAACTTGCATTCAGTCCTCAGCATTAAAACTTACAATGTACAGAACAAATCTGGAAAAATCCCAGACACTAATAAAACACAGGCCCAAACATTCACTCAATAATTTTAACACACCTGTAATCATGAGATAATACCCCCAGATTCTGAAGTATTTTAACCGACCATATAAAGTAGAAAGCCATCTAGGAAGTCCCTTCCAACACAAACTATCCTATGACTCTATGAAATACCCCTACACAAATATGCCTAAAAACCCTGCAAATCCCTAAGTTCTGCTTCAAGGTTCCTCAACAGTCTTGTAAAGCATGCAACACACAAACATACAGCCATGACCTTTTAAACACAAGTTTAAAGCCAAGCAAGTCTGACCTCCCTGGTGAACAACTGGCATTAAGTAAAATTACCTATGCTGTGTAGAATTTCTATCAGTTTATCCCTCTTGAAATACTGAGAAACCTGAAGAATATTTTGCTGAACATCACTGCATGCTCCACCCGCATGTCCAACAACAACAAACAAAAAATCAGTTTTCAAAAATTCACAAGCTAGCCTGAAAAAGAGACAAAATTGAGCAACATGAAAAATATTATGTAATTATTCTTGCTTTAAAAGCATGTATTGTCATTTACGTTTAAGCAACACTTACAAAAAATATTTTTATCCTCTATTTTGTGAGAAACAACAATACAAATAGTCTTATATACATTTTTAGAAAGTCAGAAGAGTCTACATAGTTTGGGTCCAGCACACAAACCACATCTTGGACTGCGTGCAGCGTGACCAGCAGGTCAAGGGATTCTACCTCTGCCTCTGTAAGACCTCAGCTGGAGTACTGCATCCAGCTGTGGCATCTTCAGCAGAAGACAGACATGTCAGAGATGATTCAGAGAGGCCACAATGATGATCAGAGGGCTGGAGCCCCTGTCCTCTGAAGACAAGCTGAGAGAGTTAAGGAGTGGGAATTATTAATCCTGGAATGACCTTACTGCAGCCTTCCATTACCTAAAGGGGGTTTACAAAAAAGACGGAGAGAAACTTTTTATACAGGCTGATAGGACAGGACAAGTACAGGCTAGACAGAGAATTGATCCAGAGCAGACCTGAAGGGAAGGATTTGGGGGTGCTGGTGGATGAGAGGTTGGACATGACCCAGCAAGGTGCATCTGCAGCCCAGAAACCCAACTGTGCCCTGGGTTGCATCCAAAGCAATGTGGCCAGCAGGGTGGGAGGGGATTCCACCCCTCTGCTCTGATATTGTGAGACCCCGCTGTGTTCAGCTCTGGGGTCCCCAGTATAAGAAAGATGTGGACCTGTTGGAATGAGTTAATGGAGGCCACTAACCTGATAACAGAGCTGGAGTACCTCTCTCCTATGAGGACAGACTGCAAGAGGTGGGGTTGTTCAACCTGGGGAAGAGAAGGCTTCAGGGAGACCCTGGAGTAGCCTTCTAGGGTAAGCAGCTGTACAGTACTTAGTTGCTAGCTGGGATTAAACCATGGCCTTTTAGTGGAAGATATAAAGCCTCAAATGCTAAATTAAAGTTCTCCAGTCAACTAGAAAAATGCATGGTTCCCTCAAATCACATGTACAGAAGGAGCTTCAACTATCAGATCAAAGGTCTTTGTAACAGCAGAAACAAGTTCAGGTATAAAACCAAATGTTATGTTAAAATGAAATCTGATTATATTCACTTAACAGCAGTGCAGGATGATCTGAACCCAAGAGATCCAAAGAAAGTACCTTTGTGTCCAACATTACCAAAATAGTATACTACTCAAAGTTCTCCTGGTAGCAGAGTATAAAAGAGAAATCATTAGCTTTCCTGACTTCAGCACCAGAAAAGCATTAAATCCAGGAATAAACCGACTCCAGAAAACAAGGGTTTTCACACTCTAAAATGTGAACATTACCTTTAGGCATTTCAGTTTCAAAAGGTTACAAGAATGACAGGGCAAAAGAAAACTGTCTCAAAGCTGCACCAGTGGAGGCTTAGACCGGCTATTAGGGGAAAAAAACCTTCACTGAAAGAGCTTTCAAGTACTGGACCAGGCTGGCCTGGAAAGCAGTGGCATCACCACCACAGAAGGCACTGAAAAGATGTGCATATGTGGCACTTGGGATATTGGTTTAGTGGTCCACTTGCTGGCACTGGGTTAATGGTTAGACTTATCAGCTTTTGGGGTCTTTTCCAACCTAATGTTAACTCTAATGCTATTATGCACTTCCAAACCATGATCCAAGCACTCAGGTTTCTGCAGTCTTCCACCAGCACTTGTAAATCCTTCAGGACTGACAGTAGAAAGGTAGATCTGTTGGGTTTTTTTCATTAAACAGAAAGTAAGTAACAGTTCAAGGAATCTCTTTTCAGTTGCTGGTACTTACAGTACTCTTGATTCATCCCCCAGTAAGCAAGAAAAACACATAGCAAAAGCATGAGCAAAACCACAATGATAAAAACAGACTTAGAGATAAAGGGACCCAGATTCTTCTTTCAAACCCAAAACCTGAGTGAAACAGAGCAAATTGTGTATCTTACAGGCAGATACACACACACCTGGTGTTTTCCCAGGATACACTGGGAAGTGAGACCACATTCCTGCAGAAACAGGTAAACACATGGAATGAACATAAACTATATTTGTGTATGGTATCATCCAAATGCTTGATTACCAGCTAAGCAAACAAGGTCATTTTTAGTTCACTACAAGATCATTTTTCCACATAAAGAACCCTATGAAAAAAGTCTTGACAATGAACCAAAGCCACAACAGGAACAGTAGCCACCTGCTTTAAGAAAGGTAATACATTTCCACATCAGTGGTCAACACTTCTTGACTGAAAAGGAGAAAGCAGTCCATTCCCTTCTTCCATTTAGGACAGTGAACTACTGAAAAGTATTTTCTCCTTGCCTCAAAAAAGATCTTTCAGACTTTTTGAAAGAAATTGTCAGGATTTGACTCACTGAATTACCAGCATTCTAACAGTATCCCTACCACAAAAGTCATCAAAATTATTTGCACTACTTCAACTGAAGTTTAGAGACTTTTGATTTAACAATGAGTATTTAGATGTTGGCGTCTCAAAAAGCAGAAGAAATACTAAAAAGTTTCCATCTGCCAAGAATTAGTTGTTTCGTTCTATTACTCAGCAACCATATTAACATCTGTTGAAGACTGTTCCCTTAAGTCAGAGAAACTTTAAATGTAATGAGTAGTAAATATGTAAGGTGTATCATAAATCCATTTCTAGAAGCTTTAAAACTACTGAAATAAATACCAATTATCTACATAATTAAGAACTGAGTATTATAAATGCTGGTTGAGCTATAATTGGTATATCTCATTAGCCAAAGACGGTGTTATTGAGCTTGCAGAGATGTGGTGCGGGAGGAATAAGAAACCAACAAGGGGAACATGAGGATTACTGCAGAAGCAGAATTTAAAAGCCTTCAGACAACTTTCTAAACTGTTTTGGAGTTCTCACATAAATTAAGCAGCTAATGTTTTAAGAGTCCCAGCTTAAATTAAGCAACAAATATTAACAGCATAGCTTTCAGTATTTTCAAGCTTTTAAAAATAAGGAGTGCTCTTAACTTTTCAGATATTTAGTTCTATATAAGTACATCTTCAGATTTCTACTTTTATTCTACTCACCTCTGAACTTCTTCAGGAAAAGTGGCACTGAACATTAGTGTTTGGCGTTTGTCTTTTTGTGGCATGTCTGGGAAAGATACCAACTTCTTCATATCTGCACCAAAACCCATATCAAGCATGCGGTCTGCTTCATCTAACACCAAATATTTCACATTATGCAAACCAATCTGCAAGTATTTCAGTCAAAGAAAAACACTGTTGGTTCACTGACAGTATGCACTTACAAAATAAAAATACCCTAATTGCCAAAACCCACTTTTTACTTATTTCTTTCAAGTTAATAAAAAGTGAAAGTATTGTGATTTGTTTACGTCTCAACCTCTGCTTAGCCTTTTAATCTAGACAATTTCACACACCATAGTGCTTCAGAACTTGGCCTAGCAATGTAAACATAGAGCTCAGAAACAACTATAATTCAGCCCATCTATTTTGGAATTATGCCTTCAGTTTTAGAAAGGTTCTCTCATAAGCCTCAAACATTCTCAAAAACCTTTTTTATTCTTCTGAAAAAGAATTATGCCAGAAAGCATTATTAAGAATACTACAACTTCACCGTTACTGACCAAGACTATCACTTTTGACTAAAAGCTTGACAACAGCAGAAAACTGATCTCCAGTTTACTACCAAGTGTTTTTCCAAACTTTGTTTGTTCAGTGAATAACACTGAGTCACCACACTAACACATAAAATTTTTAATATGAATTTATAATGACTGGGGAAAATAAAAATTCAAATATAGTACTATATAACCTGGAGTTTTTTGTATTTTGGATCAGTATGAAAATATAGTGTCAGACAGATAAAAAGCCACTGCAGCAGAACAAACAGGACACAAAGTGAAGATCTACTATGGAATATGCCACAAGAACTAAGTGAAAGTGTTCCAGGTATTTAAGCTATAAAATTTTATTGCCATGACCACTGCAGCCACTTTGATTTAGACTGATATTATCCAGCTGTCTCTGAAAGGAACTGAAGAGATCTAGACTCAGGCTACTCCTTCAAAAACCTCATGGAATTTAGACAGACTAAAAAAACCTCACTTCTTTTCAGTGCCTGTACAAAGGCAGCATACTGATAGAGCCACCTGAAAAACAATCTCTTCTTCTACTAATTTCTGAAGAATGAAAAACAATATTTTGTCTTTTAGGTAAGAGTATTTAGTGAATTGAGACGTTAAGATGTTACCTTTCCTCTTCCAATGATGTCTAGAAGCCTTCCTGGAGTGGCACACAGAATATTACAGCCTTGCTTTACCTGACGAATCGAATAGTCTGTTTGTGTACCTCCATAGATCACAACAGGCCTTATACAAGTCCTATTATGTAGAAAAAGGTTTGGATTAATTGTGCAAGCATGAAAACAGTATTGTTTAATGAAAGTTCACATAAAATAATCAGATCTACCACAAATCAGTTTAAGAGTGGTTTAACTCCTTCAGCATACAGCTCAGTTCAAAAACAGCACTCGAAACCAGAAACTCACTCCAAGTAAAATTCCCCACATACTGCATAACAGAGGCCACCCAAGTGGCTTGCTAGGAACAAACACCTGATTTCATCTGCATCCTCCCTTCTCTTGAACCGAGACCAACTAACAGTAACAGTCAGAATAGTGTTAAGACTTTGTCCCCTTTTATACAGGGCCCTCAGAAAAAACAGAACCACCACTACATATGCCTCTAGAGCTTCTAGAAGTAATGCCTCTAAAAGTAATCTTTGCAGACCTTAAAAGGGGCAAAATAATAAATATGCACATGGCATCTTAGCAAAGCAACTAATCACACTGGCCATACAGTGTGTGACTAAAGGATTAGACAGCAAATCCACTCAAAGACTACCCTACTCAGTGTTCTTCCCACCAAGCTTTTTGGTTAGATCTGCCAAGTAGCTACATCAGATACTCTTCTGTAGAAAACCACTTCTCTAAGCAAGAACTACCTTATGTAACTCCGAATCATGTTTACAAACTCATCTTTATAACCTTCTGCTAAGATCTTTTCTTACATGCAATGAGTATTTTCACCCCCAAATTCAAATGGTCTTTTACTGAAGATACTAATTCAGCTTCATATGCAACAATGGTGATCAGATACATCTGGTAAATTTTTACCAAAATTGAACAAAACTTTTCAGAAAGCTTTAGTCAATAATTGAAATTCCCTCTGGAATCCCACAATTCCAGTATTTATCCATTATTAGTATACATACATATTTCATATTCCTATTTGCAAATTAAATCAAAGAGCCTAAGATCATAAATCTCAACTGATCAATACACAAGCTCTTGTTTAGACACTACAGATTCACATCCTGATACTGTTTAACTCGTTCTCATTTTTACTACAAGCCATCTGTAAGAGAAACTTTCTAGAGTCAAATGTTATTTCATGATTAAATCATCCGTATCTAATTTAAAATAGCATAACAAACAGAATCAGCTAAAAAGTTATATAAAAGTTTTAGAGATTAAAAAGCTGTTTTTAAGAACGTATTTAGTAAGGAGATAGGCAAACATGATCATTCTTCCTGAAGACAGACAGCCTCCAAGTGTAAGTCTGCTTGAATAAAGGCAAGTATGATTTATCCCACCAGATTCTGCAGCGACGGTGCATTTCACCTCCAAACAGTAACAAACTGTCATATAACAGATTTAGTTCTCCTCTGTACACTGGTAAAACCTATTACTTAGTAAAAATATTAATGACAATCTAGCACAAATGTACTTTTACACATTATTCAAGGACTTACTGAGAAGTTTAGATCTCTTGTTCTGTTTTGAAAGCTCAAAGAGTTTCTTTGAGCTGTGACATGTCTGTCTAAGACCAGAAACACCAGGAAGTAAGAAATCAGAAACCATCACTGGAAATTAACTAAAACCCGTAACACTCACCTCCATTTTGCCAAGATCAAAGTAAGGCAATTATAAATTACATAAGACAAGCTAGTAAGTTTCTTCATACTGAATACATCTAGTGCAGGTAGCTCAGTGTGAAGCTGCAGTGCAGGCTGCAGACTAACCTCTGTGTGGCAAGAAATCACTGAAGCCCAGGCAAAAGATTATAAACTGGTACTGACCCTCTACTTAAAGGGCACATGGACCTGCATCACTAGTCAGGTCACCTGACAACCACACTCTGCAGGAGCAAACGACTTAGTAAAAAGACCTCAAAATATTTTATATGCTCACATAAACTGTGAGCATATAAAAGCCCAGTGATTCCATTGTTCAGGGGTCACTTCAGGAGACACCCTGTTTGAGCTGTTACACGTTGCTGCAAAACAATGAAATTACTTGTAGGAAACAGAGGTCTGAGATTCTGCTACAGGAAACATGGGATCGAGACAGTGAGGAAACCTCATCTGACTCTGAGTGGTGTGTGGAGGAAGTCAAGTTGGGCAGTGAGCAGCTCACTAGAGCCACATACTGCAAAGGGACTTCGGTCCCAACAGCTGAAGTCCCTGGTGGTGTCGAGTGACTGCCAGAGTGGCTCCTGGACAGTCAGTTCTTAACAGGTCTTTTAAGAAACTTCACTTTTCTGATCAGCTGATAAGCTGAATACTTATCTCCTCTTCAAGCTGGAGTAAGTCTTCCATTCACCCACTCCAGTATGAGAAAGACTAGACACTTAAATCCCTAGTCATATAGCAAGAAACCCACTAAACCATACTATAACCTGAACTCCTTATAACCTAAACTCAAGTGTTTCTAATTTGATTGGCACAAAAAATTTGCAAGTATTTATGAAAAAATAAAGGACAAAATTCAAGCAAAGTAATCATCAATACCAGGCAACAGTGCAAAAGCTTACCCATACACGAATTTTCTTGCTTCTAGGAAGATCTGATTTATCAGTTCTCTAGTTGGGGCAGTAATAATACATTCTGGTTCTTGCTGCTCCTTAAAGCTACTGGCAGTTACACCATCCCTCATCATTTGGGCCACAACTGGTACAAGAAAAGCTGCCTGGGGGAAAAAAACCACAGCAGTATTTGGACTGTTTAGTCTTAAAAGCTTTCCCTAGTCACATTAAAATCTGTGTATCAATCTTAAAGCTCAAATCATAGTGTACACAATGATCAAGGACATCAGACTGCAAAAGGATTGACCTGAATGCACAACATTAAAGCTTATTTCTCCTGTTAACCAGTATGAAAGTATATCTCTGGATCTTAAGTAACACAGGAACACAACCATGCAGTGGCTAACTTTCCATACAGTTCTATACACTGATGACATACCCTGATAATTAAGTAACCCAAGACCAAAACCTACTAGAATGGCACATCAGTCTGCGACACAGCTGCACCACACCAGCACACTTATTTCCACCTAAGACTAGATACCCACAGTCCTGCATCTGTACAGCAGTCCCAAAAGCATTCAGAATATTTAGAGCACAGACTCTGAATGTTTCTCCTTCTGCAAAGAGCAGAGGTCTTTCAAAAGAAGTAACTAGTAAGCTACATTAAAACAAAGCTAGGATTCCACACTAAACTAAACAGCAAAAAGCTACACCTCATATCCAAACATCCACACCCACCAGCTGTCAGTCGTTAGGTTTGGATACATTAGACAGTTTAACAAGTTGAGACAATTTTCAGCTTAGTATCAACTCTCAACACTGTTCCATGATTAGATACAAATCACCTAAAACCAAGACTGAAGCACCTCAGATTTCATCAAACCAAGTATGACAAACCTGCACTCAGTTACATCCTGGCCTAAGTTTGAAAAAAAACCCAAAACCAGAACACAAACAAAACTCATACACACACAACAGAAAAATAAAGAAACGAACAAACACACACACAAACCAAAACCACAAAAAACCAAAACCACTAATAACCACAAAAAATAACCACCAACAAACAAACAAAACCAAACACCCAAACAAACAAAAAAACCCCACTAAATAAGACAAAATTCCACACAAACAAAAGTCCTTACTTTCAACTAATGAGTCCTGTCATCAGCAGTTTCTAGGACTGCCTGCCTATACTTCTGAATCCACAGCTGTATCTCTGAAGGCTGGCTTGCTGCACCAAGATACTAGTTTACTGAAATAAAATAAAGCTCAAAATGTGACAACCCTATCATCAATTTTATCTGTACCTGATACCTGCCATTGCCGTGCAAGTGAAATTACTGGACAACAAGCAGTCAAGCATGTGACATATGGAGGAGTGAGGTATCCCCCTGAGAGCTCATGGTCAAATACTTTCAGTAGAATAAATACTGCACAAAATGCTCACAGTTTTTCCTGATCCTGTCTGGGCACATGCCATTAAATCCCGTCCTGCCAGTATTATAGGAATGCTGTACTTCTGCACTGGAGTAGGTTTAGAGTACCCAGCTTTAGCAATGTTCACAGTTAAAGTATGACACATGTTAGTGTCTGCAAAACTCTGTAAGAGAAAAAATTATTAACAGTTATTACACAACCACAGAAGGTAAAAAGTTTAAAACCCAAAACACTTACTGTATGGTAATGTGTGATGATCCAAATACTAAAGAGTGTTAACTTTAGAGGTAGTCTCACCAGTCATTTAGGTTGCCAAGGCTCCTAAAGGTAAAAGCCCCAAAGGTCTCTAAAATCTGCTCATGCCATTCAAGTAACATTGTCTGCAGGACAGTGAACACTGTTAACGCTTTCAGCTGGTCTTACTAGTTTTAAGAGAGAATTGCTCGTAAGTCATATACCTGGATTCAAGCAAGTAAACTCATATAGCATGCTATGAAAAAATCTCAAACACTTTAGTTTCATTTCATGTAGGAGCTACACATGGTCTCTGTGCTAAAACCAGTAAGGGTAGCTAAAAAAAACATTCCTAGCCAGGACCAAAAAGCAACACAGGTGAGAAAAATCAGTTTAACTTCAGTGACCCCTTTCACAAGATGGATGGGGAAAACACCTCTGCATCTTCTCTTTCAACACAGGTACTAATAACCACTCTCCACTTCTCATTCTTTTCCCTAAAAAGAGTTTTTTTTTTTTTTAAACACTGGCCACTCATTATAGATCAAAAACTAAGTTATATATTAAACAATGAACTGCAACCACAGAGAACAGGGCTACACATTACTTTAAAACACCCCTCTGTCTAAACAAATACTACCTACCCAAAAGGTGTTCATTTACATTTTTGAAGATTGCCCAGTAACTGACTTCAGTAAGGTAATTATACCAGCCTGCCCAGAAACTGCTGTTCAAGACCTCTTTCTTTCAATAGCTAAACTAGTATTCTTCCACAATGTAATGACTATGCTTCCTATATACCCAGTATTACTTTCTCTGGACCACTTATGTAATTTGTTAGTTACTGTGAATTCAAATTTTTATCTTTCAAATGGGGAGCACCTCCTTCCAACATCACACTATCTGCAAGATTTGTTATTTTTTTTTATTAGTATTTTCATTAGCTGCAAATATTGAACCTACTACACATCCTTGTAATTCATGCTTCACATAAACTGTGAAAATAAACAGTTCACTAACCATTAATGCTGCTGGAGGGTCCAGTCCTGATACTTCAACAACATTTTCGTCATACTTGTCAAAATTCATTCCTGTCTGGTAACGTGCAAAGATGGCTTGTTCATCATCAGGTGGAGGAGGGGGCACATAAGTCACCTTCAGACCTTAAGAACACAACCACTCCAGTTCACAAACAATATAAGAAGTTAAAATAAAAGTATTTTAAGTATTAAGCTACTGAAGGTAAGTTCAGTGAGATGTCATCTGGATTTCCCTCCATTTTTCAGGAAGGCATCAAAATTCCATACATTCATTCTATCAGAACTTAATTTTATACTAGGAGACCTAAAACTTAATTTCATATGAAGTCGGACTCATAAAGCATTCATGTCTCACATTCACTCAAGGACCCCACTTTCAAGATGTACTCACAAAAATTAAATTAGGCTCTTCTTCATCATCCAGACAGACACATGCTCTTACGACACAAGGAAGGACATGCTTCCTACACAACAAATTACTCTTTTTGAAGAAGTCTCTTTCCACATGGAATTCCATACAAATAGATGCAACTGTTGCATACCAGTACCCAGAAGAGTTTTTAACACACTAATATTTTACACTATAGTAATGAAACAGGAATTACTATTCTGTATTAAGGATGCAGTTATGTCCACTATAAGCACTAGCATACTGCCTCTATAAAGACTTCAATTCCTAAAAATCATTATTTGAACTAAAAATCTGAAAAAAAATTAGTTGAACTGAGTCAAGTAGAGGCAAATCAATTGTTCTTCAGATATCAATTATCACTTCTGAACAGGTATTCTCATCACTGGATCACAGAACAGTCTGAGCTGGAAGGAACCTCAAAGATCATCCATTTCCAACCCACACAGGATGGACACAGGGTGGACATCTTCCACTAGACCACATCGCTCAAAGCCCAAATGAATGTGGCCTTGAACACTTCCAGGGATGAGGCATCCACAGCTGTTGTCATTGGTCAGGTTCCAATGCTTCACTGCAACTCACCCTCTGAGTAAAGAGCCATTTAGTCAATGAAGTTTTTTATGATTATCACACAAAATGTTCTTATATGGAGAACATCAGCCATCCACTGACCATTAAACTGGTTTAATCCCACTCCTACCTTGAATTATGGTACTTCTGTCAATAATAGATTACTATGTTCTAGATAGGATAACATATACGCAGCCAGGTACAGTAGCATCAGTGGCAAAAGAATACAGCAGGACTATGGGGGGAAAATCCATAGCAAACAGCAAAAAACTCCAACACTAAAACAAAGTTAAATCAGGAGTAAGTGGCCTGTCAGAGCTATACACCTTACTTATCAGCACTGACAATAAAATATTTCCTCTTACAGAGGGTAGAAGGGCAAAAGTCTAGATCAAAAGTCTTTCAAAACTTAGCAAGTTCTTTAAGGCTTACTTTCACTTTTAGGGTTAGCACCTCTGCTTCACTGTGCATTAACTGAACCAGCCGCAGCAAGACAAAGAAAAAAGATTACGGAACACTACAACTGCCTTTGAAAAGCCAGTAACTAAAATTCAAATGAGTTACAAACATGTCTTTTCCAGGCATAGAACCAAGATACCTAGTATTTGCAGAAGGTTGTTAATAAGGAGAAAAATTAGTGACAGAATTATTGTATTATTATTATAATATTTGGCAGAATTAAGAAGGAACTGCTTTGTCATTGATCACCAATGAGGAAATCCATACAGTTCATCCCTGCTACTAAAAAGTCTCACCTGCACCATCTGTGAGTATTCCTCTTTCTTTAGAATCAGGAGCTGCAGACTGAGGTATATCCCTTTGCCTACCTCTAGCACCTGTAACAGATATATAGCACATTGATGGTATAAAATTAGTATCATTAAATACTACAACTAAAGCCAGCTGTGTGCGCCAACAAATCTGCAGAGCAATAGTCACAACAGCTTCTTCATCAACTCCAACCTATGCTGTATTATACCCAGTAATATTCACTTTTTTTAAAGAGACCATTCATATTCCACAACACTGCTGAAGAACAGAAACAGTAGTAGGAGTTCTCAGGGAGCAAGCAAACCCAGGAAGATCACCAACCATACACTGTACCCATACAAACCACTCAGTATGAAAAAAAGATCAAACCATCAACCTTACTCTCACCTTGTCCAAAGCCACCACGAAATCCTTTAAACCCTCTGTTTTGTGTACTAGCACCATCTACAGCATTTCGTTCTTGAAAACCTGCAATGAAACAGCACAGCACACAGTAACTCACTTTGCCCACTTCTGCATCAGAACATCAAGTGCCTTTTATCTGGCTGAAATAAAGAAGTCATTTCAAAGCTTTCACTCAACTGCCTATTCTCAGTGAGCAAAGCCAGAAAGAATGACCAGT
>WBNO01005437.1:0-27322 GCA_013400575.1 Peucedramus taeniatus | reverse complement strand
TTCTCTTCTCTTCTCTTCTCTTCTCTTCTCTTCTCTTCTCTTCTCTTCTCTTCTCTTCTCTTCTCTTCTCTTCTCTTCTCTTCTCTTCTCTTCTCTTCCCCAGCTCCAACAGTCTTTCCTCATAAGACAAAAGCTCCAGACCTCTCATTATTTTTGTAGCCTCTGCTGGATCGTCTCCGGTAACTCCTTGTCTTTCTTGAACTGGGGTGACCAGAATTGAACACAGTACTCCAGATATGGCCTCACTAGGGCCAAGTAGAGGGATAGGATCACCTCCCTTCACCTGCTGGCCACACTCTTCTCAATCCCCCCCAAGATACCATTGGTCTTCCTGGCCACAAGGGCACACTGCCAGCTCATAGTCAACTTATCCACCAGGACTCCCAGGTCCTTCTCAGCAGAGCTGTTCTCTAGTAGGTCAGTTCCCAACCTGTACTGGTACTTGGGGTTATTTTTCCCCAGGTACAGGACCTTACACTTGCCCTTGTGGAACCTCATTAGGTTTCTCTACACCCAAGACTCCAGCCTATCAAGGTCCTGCTGAATGGCAGCACAGCCTTCTAGTGTATCAGCCAGTCCCCTCAGTTTCATATCATCACAAACTTGCTGAGTGTGTATTCTATCCCTTTGTCCAGATCATTGAGAAACAATTTGAATAAGGCTGGAGCCAGTATTGATCCCTAGGGAATGCCATTGACTACAGGCTTCCAACTGTATTCTGCTCTGCTGATCATGGCCCTCTGAGCTCTGCCCTTCAGCCAGTTCTTGATCCACCTCACTGTCCATTCATCTAACCCACGTTTCCTGAGCTTGCCTACTAGGATGTTATGGGAGACAGTGTCAAAAGTGTTGCTGAAGTCTGTTGCTCCATTCAGCCTACAGCATTTCTTAGAGGAACGGGCTGTTGAGGGATAGCAAAAATTATGGGGAGAGTCAAAGCTTTCCTTGAAAGTGTTTTGACTAAGGCATTTGAAATACAGTGAGTTTTGTTGTTGTTGTTGTTGTTTTAATGCTGCCGCTTGCTTTACTGTGTCGCTTCCAATGTTTGCACTGACCAAGGAGAGAAGAAATAAAAGGGAAGTTGGAAAGGGAGATGGACCTGGAGTATTTACCACCTAAGTAACCTTTTATTTCTTCTCTTAATGGTTGTATGTTTATTGGTCTGCCTGAGGTTCAGTAGAAAGTCTTTTGGACCAGTGATTAATTAATCAAATTACATGTTGTGATCCCTTTTCTTTTAGGGAGTGTTGCAAGCCCCCCAGCACTCTGCCTAATTTCTTCCTCTTAATTTGATCTCTGTCCAACAGTCAAGCATTTCTTCCTTTACAACTTCGTGGCTCCCAGCTATTTATTTTTGCTGTTTATGGAAAATGCTAGAATGTCTTGTTTGAAGTTTTTATTCAGACCACTGCTAGCTTATGGAGTTGTGTAGATTCCACCTTGTGTGTGCAGCAGCTTTACGTCACGCACAATTGGCTTCTCCTGGGCTCTTGGCTTTAAAAGGCAATAAAGAATCATGGCCAGATTCTCATCTCAGCCTGGCATAAATCAAGCATCTCTCTATTGAAACTGGTGAGGTTGACTTCTGGAGTGAAGTATCTGTTGAGGTGTGTATTGGGTCTGACCGAGGTAAAGTTCACAGTCCTTACAGTGCTGTACTTTACATTAGTAGCTGGACAGGTCTTGATGACAGACCAGTGTTTTGCCTACTGTCAAGCAGAGCTGTCCCTCTGACATTCCTTTCCCCACCAAAGGGGATGGGAGTGTGTTGCAGTACAAGCTGACTTGTACTGAACGTTAATTCAGCTATGGATAAGAAATCCAGCCCAGCTCCATGAACCAGCCTCTGGGCTGACTGACAGAGGTTTCAACCAATAACAACTCCCCTAAAATGCAAGCATTTGAATGGTCTAGAGTCTGAGAGGCGTAGAGACTAGACCAATCACTGTGTAGCACTGGGAGTTTTTGAATTGCTTATAAAAGCTGTTCAGGAACAATAAAGCAGGCTGTTTGGCTGAGGAAGCAACAGGGGTCTGTTGTGTGTTAAGTCTCAGACATATGAACACCAACGTATCAGGAGTGGGCAAGATCCTGGGAGGGGACACAACCAGGCCAGCTGACCCAAATTAGCCAGAGGAATATTCCATACCATATGGCATCAGCTCAGATATATAAACTAAGGGAGAGAGGAGGAAGTGGGGGCGTTCATGAGTTTTCAGTGTTTGCCTTCCAGAGGAACCGTTATGCATGCTTGTCCTGGTTTGAAATACGGGTATCTGCCAGCAAAAGCTGGAATCTCCCTCCCTTTGAGTAGAGAACGTAAACCCCCTCCCTTAGATTGTTTTAATTTTGTAATTGGAGGCTCTCAGGCAAAGATTTGGGAACAGGAATAACAGTTCTTTGCTAGGAATATTAAACAAAAACAAAATAAGAGAAAATACAAATGTAATAGCACCAAGAGACNTGCTGTTCCTCAGGAAAAAACCTGCTGCCCCCTTTTGTTTCAGTCAAGTACCCATAAGTACCCAGCAATTAGTTACCTAGCAAAACCACCAGGAAAAAATTCCACAAACACAAAAGAAACAGATCCAGCCCCCAACAATGCTGAAGCCCTGCTTCCCAGGAAGTGCCCGAACATCACTGCTGATGGGAAGTAGAGACTGACTTTTTTCCTCTTTAGCTTTTGTGCACGCAAATCTCCAGTTATTTCTTTCTTTTACTGAAATAAAACTGCCTTATCTCACCCTGCTGGTTGCGCTCCATCTTGTCTTCCTTGTCCCAGTGGGAAAGGGAGTGATAAAGCAACTGAGTGGGAACCTGGCACTTAACCAAGTTCAACCCGCTACAGGCAAAAAGAGAGCATGGAGCTGGGAAGTCCCATCTGTGGTTTCAGTGCAGGCATGCCAGAATTCTTGTGGCTGTGCCTGACCTTCTGGGTGCCCATAACAGTCTCAGTTCAGCATTTATAGAGAATTTCTTAGCTTGGAAGAAGAGGGTTGGTTAAGATTTTGACAGTGCACATCCTGGATACTTGTATAAGTGGTGGTTTAAGAAGAGTTGGAAGGGAAAATATGTGCTATAGATCTGGACTATATGCAGTTCTTGCTCAAAGGCACTGATAATCTAAGTACAAGGCAAGAGGTCTGTTAAGATACATGGAAGAACAAAGCAATGGCTGTATCTTTGCTATAAACCTGCTGATCAATGTGACAAATCTGGGCGTAGGAAAAGCTGGGTTCAAGATATCTCTTGATGAGAGGGATCATAATGCACTCAGAGCAACCTGCATCCTGTCCTATTCAACTTCAAAAGTGAGAGTTAGCGTCTGTGACCTCCAGAGCATGATCTGAGGCAGCTTCTCCATTCCCACTGCTTTCCAGGAGTTTTATATTCATGTATCACAGCAAGAGAAAGCTGGAAGAGCATTATCCCAGCTGCCTTAGTCTGGCTGATTGCAATAATGATGCTGAACAACAAAAGTAGTAAGAATGTCCTGTTTTAAGGTTTCACTGAGAAGAAAGTCAGAATAATTCCCCTATAGAGCAAGGGCTGAGGGGAGGAGTGGGAAAGGAAAGGAAAGGAAAGGAAAGGAAAGGAAAGGAAAGGAAAGGAAAGGAAAGGAAAGGAAAGGAAAGCTTTGACTGTCCGTGGGGGAGTTATTACACAACCTCAATGACTTGAAAAGACCCAAGGACTCATAATAAGAATCATTAGTGATTTGTCAATGAAAACATGCACCTGGGCATAGATCCCCATAGGCTTTTGCAGCAGCACTGAGTCTGACCAAGCTTTCGCATGGCACAGTGCTGATTTCAGGAGGCTTCAGGAGTATGTGCAATGCAGAGTTAACTGTCAAGCAAGGGCAAGACTAGATGGCTCAGAGTAATTTGCTAATGATATATCAAGCCATGTGTCACTGGTTGAAATTCAATCTTCAAGAACAGTGACAGAAAATCAAAGTGCTGATGTCAGAGTGATGCCAGAGCAGCAACAAAAGTGTTGCTGGTGCTTTATGCAGCACACACAGGCAGCTTAAGTTTGGGAGCAAATTGTGAGGAAGTTGTCTGGTTGATCCCAATTGCAAGATATAGCTCAGAAAATTTGTATTATACTTATCAGTAACTTACTTGTCTTAGTGTGGTTACTTGTGAATGACAACAGCATCTCTCATCACAGAATCTTACTCCAACACAATGTTATATAGAATGAGAAACAGAGTTGTGGAGATGTCTAAGAAGAGTTTGCTCAGCAGTCATGGAATGTGAATCAGCAGTGTACCACAAAGCTCAGTAGTTTGTGGTTCTGCTGATAGAGTTTTTTTGCCATTAGGTCAGTAGTGATAGTATTCCCATTTCTGGGCTCCTGAAACAATTTGATAGTTTTACCACAGCTTTTTCAGGGCTGGGGAGGGCCCACATTACTAAAGCTGTAAACCCAGCTCTTATGGTCTTCACAGTTACCAGAGGAAAGGTTGATGATGAAAGGGACAAGGGCATCAGATGCCCTCAGCAATGGTAATGGTATTGCATGTGGGGGACAACATGTTGGGCAGGGAGGCTTGTGCTGATGTTCCTCACACCACTGATGTTTTTGTTGTCCTTTTCATTGATTTCAAGAGCAACTCAGTGGTCCTTTCTCTGCTTCCAAGCAGCTGGGCTGAGTCTCTCCAGATAGCAGAGCTGTCCTTTCAGCTCTTTGCCCTTCCTTGTCTCTAGTGTAGTCAGGAAAGGGAGCAATATTCAGCATTGTTTTCTGTGCCAGCTATAATTAGTTGGCATAAAGAGCACTTAACTAAGTTGACACCCTTTGAGTTGCTTGGTTTGCTTAAAAAAGAAAACGAAAATATCCCCAAACTACTCCAGGTCCTCTTTGCTGCCTGAAGTCTAGTCTGCACCAGTAAAACCTTGGGCTTACACCAAAACTGGGACAAGGTTGTGAGAAACAACTGCTCACTTTGAAAATTTAAAAGGTTTATTAAACCTTGAGAAAAATACAACAAAAGGACTACATAAGGAAAAATTTGCAACACTGGGAACTGCCCTCATGGATACCACATGGCCAGTTCATCTTCAAGATGGATGCTCAGTCTTTTATACCCCTGGGGGTTGCATCTGCAACCCTGGCCCCTCCCAAAGTCTGTCAGTCAGCTCTTTTTTGCCATTTATTGGTGGAGACTGTTTTCTTGTAAATTGATTTGAGGTCAGGTGTTGTCATGCCGCACCCCCTAAGCAACAAGCTTTTTCCATTCCCAACTGCCCCATGCAAGGGGCACATGTGCACACCTTCTTTTTACCTATCCTAGACAACCCAGGCTGTCTGGTGGCAACAATACAGAGACGGAGGAAAAGGGAACTATGGGGAGAACAGAGGACATCTAAACGATAATAACATTACTATACATCACTAAAGCTTTTCTTAATATTCGCACAATAGTGATCTCTTGATTGCGAGAGCAAATCATCTCATTATCCATCTACAACAAGGTCAGTTGCAGAATGTTTGTCATTCATATAATTATATATTTTCTATTAAAAACAAACGAACAAACACACACATCTGGGAAAGCAACAAGTTAAAAAATTAATTAAATCTAGATTCTTGCAGATTTCCTGTTTTGCTGTTTAACAAAACCTCAAAACTGCTTTGAACAAGTTTCCCACCTCATCTGAGAGTGGAGTTGTGTACATTCCACATATGGCCTCCAGAAGTGCACCCAAGGGCAATAGCACATCTCCTTTGACACAATGGCGCCAAGTTTACTGCTAGCAGGACAGTCAATATGTGTGCCTATGTACGACTGCCCAAAAGAGCTTCTGACCCAGCCAAGCACATTGGAAAACTTTAACTTTTCTATTTCCAGCAGAACAGGCTGAACAGACAGAAACTGGAGCCATTTTTAAAGGTATGCCTCTCTGAGATTCTAGGCAGATATTGTCACTGAACTCAGGAAGAAATAAAACTCTTCAAAACTATCTTTGAGATGCCAGTGAGTCAGGCATTACTTTATTCTGGGCAGGATGTGCGTTGAAAATCATTCCAACGACACATGTCCCTTACAAGACTTTTCACATATTTGTACATTTATAGAAAATAAAGAAATTCTTTTTCATTGGTTCTATGTTTCACAATACTTAGATCCCTTTGTTTTAAAGCTAATTTGGTCCGCATTCTTTGGTTCCCTTATCATTCTTCTCCCAGACAGGATGTCTCCAACTTCGCCAGGGGGTAATGTCTGTTTATCTCATCCTATCTTCTGGCTATTCCCAACATGAGAATTTTAAAATCCCAGAACTCCCAAACTCCCTTTTTGTTTATTGAAGTTTATCAGGCCTTGCTCAGGAGACCCAAAGTTTGGTGGTTTAAAGATAAAACCAACAACAGAGCCCATCTTCCCTCCACCTGTGAACAATCCCATGACTAAAAGTTACTTAAAAATAAAGAGTGTAAGAAAGTTATATAATTTCCAACAGTGTCAGCTGTTGTCAGTACACTGTTGTAATTTCTTTGATTTGATCTAGTGAGACAACATCTCAGCAAATAAGAGCAGTGAACTGTATTGCACTCAAATGAATGGTTGTTGCCTGATCTCATCTGTGGCAATGGGGCTAGAAGGTTTAACAGTTTAGAAAATGTATTCAAAATGTTACAATGGTTTGCTCCTTGTTCACCCCTCTTCGGTCCCTCATAATGGTCCCTCCCGGGAGCTTTCTCGGCTTTTCTGTGTAAACCCAGCCCCAGCAAACTATCACACCCATAACCGAGAATGTTCTATGTCAGTTATGATATTCCCCCTCAATTATTGGTTTCACCCCCCCAAAATCCTCCTCCCAGCAAGCCCTGATTTGCTGTTGAGCCGCCCCGCAGGGCAGGGGGGAGCTGCCCGCGGGGCGGAAAGTCTGGCTTTTAAAAGAAGCCCGCTCGTCTTTGTCCCCGGCTTTCCCGCGTGGTCCTTCAGACTGCAGACCTCCCCCGCTCTGTACAGCAGTGGCACGCTGCCGACCTGGCGTTACACCACCTCCCCGCCCCGGCTGTCCCCGCTCCGAGTCAGCGCCAGTGCTGCTGCCTCCCCTGCCGTGTTGGCAAACTGCGCCGACTTGCCCAGGGTACGCACCATCTCCAGACGTGGCCGGTGCTGCCCTGCCACATCTGCCCCACCAGCCAGAGCCTGTGCTCGCCGGAGCCCACTCCGTCGCCACGGCGACACCAGAGCCAATCCACCCCGCTCCGCTGCGGTCTCGACAATCTACGCCGATCCCTGCATGGAACCCACCACTCCTGCCAGGCTCCCGCCGTTTCTCCAGACAGTGCGCACCCTCGCTCCACCCCGACACCACCCTCACAGCCGGAGCCGGCTTGTCCCACTCCTCTGCAGTCCCGGTGAGGCGGCAGCCAGCCAAGCAAGCAGCGGTGACCTCCCGCTGCCGCCCTGACACCAGACCACAGCGCGGCTCTTCCCCGAGTCTCCCGGACTGCTCCCGCCTCTTCCTGCCACACACGGGGCTTCCCCTCACGGTAGGGTTGCCCGGCAACACCCGTGGGTCAGCGCGACCCCTCTCCCAGCGTGGGAAATAAAGCAGCTTGGAAAACACCGTAAGAGAGCCCTCCCTCCTTTCCTTTATTCCTATCTTCGGTGTGAGTGCACGAACTAGCCATATCGGCTGGCCTCGACCCTGTTGAGCCTGGCCGAAATCGCCACCTCTTTTGCCTGCCGAGGGCAGAGGCTTGGGGGGCGGCTAAACTTGACGTTTGCTGAGGCGAGGCGGGGGTTGGAGCTAGTTGGCATCTAGATTCGCTACACCATCCTGAGACCAAGGCGAGGCGTCACTCATCTTAAAGGAATTCATTGCAATCTGAAGCAATGAATGCATTTTTCAAACCCAGCATTCTTTGGCTCCTACACTGCATCATGATATGATGCCTTAAGTAGGTGGTAAGGAGGATCTTATTTATGATATAGTGTGCTGTGGCAAATAGCAGTATAGCTAGATGCCTGGGAACTCTGGATGGAATTATGGTATTTGAGTATGTAATTCTAAGTAACAATAAGCAGTGCTTAACATTTCCTCCCACACTAGAAGCGTACCTATTAAAAGTTTAGCTAAGTCGGGTGTGCGTGTTCTTGCATAAAAAGACAAACTGCTTGTCATGGTTTGACCTTGACTGGGTGCCAGGTGCCCACTAAGCCACTCTATCACTCCTAGCAGAACAGGGGAGAGAATAAGATGGAAAAAACAACCAGTGTGTTAAGGCAGTTTATTACAGTGAAAGAAAGAAAAAAGTGAAAGTTTGTGCACCCATAAGCAAAGGGAAAAGTTATCTCTACTTCCCATCAGTGAAGCGATATTCAGACACTTTCCAGAAAGCAGGGCTTCAGCACATAGAGCAGTTGGTCCAGAAGGCAAACACTGTAAAACACAAATGCCCCCCTGTCCCCGCTCCTCTGTGTCCTTCTATGTGCCACTCAGGGCACCACGGCCAGCCCCAGCATGGTGGACAGCGGGGGGGACAGCAGGGGGACACTTTCCCGTGCCCCAGGGGTACAGAAGGCAGCTAGGCTGATCACCTGTTGCAGAGGAGACACTGGTGACAATGGTGAGAGGTGAAAGGAGCCAACTCTCACAGGGGGTTAATCCAAGGTTTTATTCAGGAGCTCTGGGGAGCCCCATAACTCAGGGGATCCTTGGCCGAGAGCCTTGGGGTTTGTGCCAAGGTTACATTTAAAGGGAGGTGGTAACAAAAATAGATAACATTCATTTGACCAATAAGGAAAGTAAGGGGATGGAAACTGGGGGAATAGACATTTGGGATAGCATATAGGGTGACCCCTGGGGAGGGACCCCTGGCCTCTGACCAATTACCCGACACCCCGGACCAAAAGTTCTAGATGGAAGGGATGGTACCCTGAGTGACTGGCAGAGGCCCGGGCAGAGGTTTGGGGGATGACTTCATCCAAGGAGAATGATTACACAGGTAGAAAAATGGGGCACAATCAGGGGTAAACCACTTGGGGAAAAACAGAAAAAATACAAAGACAAATTATTACAAAACATAAAAGCACACTACAACACCCCCCCCTTCCTCCTCCTTCCCTTAGCTTTTATATCTGAGCTGGTATCATATGGTATGGAATATCCCTTTGGCTAATTTGGGTCAGCTGGCCTGTTTGTGTCCCCTCCCAGGATCTTGTCCATTCCCATCCCCTTGACAGGGGATGGAATGTTAGAGGGACAGTGCTGTTCAGCAGTAGCCAAAACACTGGTCTGTTATCAACACCCCTCCATCTACTAATGCAAAGCACAGCACTGTGAGGACTGTGAACTCTACCTCAACCAAACCAAATACACTGCTGAAATGCTAATAGAAGACACCCTTATGTTAAAGAGTGTGTAGAGCATACACTGATCCAAATTCTCCTCTACTGCTCATCAGGAGACAGTCTTGCTGAGATCAAAGAAACCCCTAGCAGGTAAAAATGTGTCATGGTTTGACACTGGCCAAACACTAGGCAACCAGGAAAGTCGCTCATTCACTGTCCCCTGCCACAGCCAGGCAAAGGAGAGAAAAATTTAATGAAGGCTTCCTGAGTTAAGGACCAAGAGAAAACACTGTGTCAAGGGTTGATGTTGGTCAAACGCCAGTGCACTCATGAAAATCATTCACTCATTCTCCTCTGCTATAGTTAAGCAGAGGAGGGGGAAAGAAAACACTTTAATGGGATTCATGAGTTGAGGTAAGGATTGAGAAGAAATACTTTAAGGGCAAAACAGGTTCAAAACTTTAAAAGGTATAAAGAAAAATTTATTAACAGAATTAAAAGAGGATAATGAGAACTAAAACAAACCTTTAGAATACCTTCCCCCCCCCCACCAGCCCTTCTTTCTTTCCCACCAACAGCACAGGGAGACAAAAACATCAGGGTTTTAGTCAGTTTGTCACTTCTAAAAATCTTTCTTCAGTTCACTTAGGGAGAGGAGTCTCTCTTCCTCTATGTCTGTGGGCAAGGGTTCTCTCTCTCTGTTCAAGCCCATCACCAGATCACAGCTTCTCAGCATCCACATGTTCCAGCATGAGCACCTTTTTCTCACGGGCTGCGGGTGAATGCTGCATCCCCCCATGCACTTCATGAATTACAGGGAAACAGTTTGTTGTATTATAGTCCTCACCACGGCTTGCAGAAAAATCTCAGCTCCGACAACCGGAGCACTTCCTCCTCCCCATCCCTCTTTTGCATGGACCTTAGTGTCGCCATGTTGTTCTTCTCACATGTCTTCACTTTTTTTCCTTTTCTCTGACTTGGGAGAGAATTGATGCTCATAGGTTCATTTATTCTCAAGTTCTACCAATTGAAACAGTTTTTATAGAGTTCTGCAGTGTTGAAAGGTTGATCTTGTCCAGGTTCCACATCGGGGAATCACTCGTATTGCTTCTCACTGTGTTGGTCACATGGTCTCCGCTGGCACAGTGCAAGCCGCTCCATTCTGCACCTTTTCTTCACGCGAGGCACTGAAAAAAAAGAAAAGCTGCTGTCATTGCTTTTCTCCTTCTGTCTGCATCATGGCTGGTTAAAAGCAGCTAAGTAAATAAAGTTCATTGTGAGCCATGCCAAGATAGCCGCAGCTGCATGGCACTGCCCTGGTTGCACTGATTTTGGCCACGCAGTCCTGGCCATGTGGCTGCTTCTGGCATAAAATTTTGATAGCCAAACCGAATTTTATTTTTATATCTTTTATTTTAAAGAAAGCAAACAAGCAGCGCTGGGTGGCTGGGGAGTCACCTCGTCACTAACGGTGCACACCACTTACAAGTTTGCCAAAGTATACATACTGTTTTTAAGCCCACAAAGCATTTTCCAGTGTGCTTGTGTTAGTCCAAATGAGCAGATATCAATAAGCTGGAATCAGCAATTTCATAATCTTTACAGGTGGTCATTGGCTTCCTGTCCTGCTTGTGGTCATCTGGAGGGAGGCCCCTTGCCAGTGTCTGCTAAATAGTCTTGTACAAGTGCATTAAGCTTTTTATTATACATAAGCATTTAGTTGCTTTGTTGCAATATCCTTCAGCTTTACCACAGCTTCCTCTATTTTATTCTAAGCATCAGTCGTTTTTGCCACCTCATCTCTTTACTATACTTCTATTTTCTTGTTCGATGCTTTATTTGGCTATTCAGTCAGAAAGTTTCAAAACCATTCTTTGTAGTTATCCCAGGGAACGTGTCCACTTTCGACACAGCAGATACAAGCATTTGCTGATTCAATTGCCAATTGACACAAATCACAAAAACATTTTTCACACTCCTGGACAAGAGATGGCGGTGGCTGTGCGGCCGGCCTTGGCCCTGGCCACTCCCGGCCTCGGGGCCACTCCCGGCCTCGGAGCCATCCCCAGTGACAGCCGCGGGGCCAATCCTGGCACTTGTCCCAGCCATGTGGTTGCTCGTGGCACCAGCATGGCCTGGCAGCATCATCGGAAAAGAGACCTGCAGGGTCCGCCGTTTAGGGGCCCGACCCCACTGGGAAGGGGCCCCAGCCTCCCTGCCGGGACGGGGCCCAGCAGGCTCCCCGGGAAGGGGCTTGGCAGCCCGTTCACCACTCCTCAGAGGGCAGAAAGCTTAAATATATTCTTAAGCATGTTATCACAGAGGCATTACCAGCTTTTTTTATTGGGTCAGCCAATATGTCAATCGTCAGAGCCTTTAGGGATTGGCTCTGCTGGACATAGAAGTCTCAAGAAGCTTCCCTCTCAGAAGCAGCCTTTGTGGCTTTTTTCCGCCCCCACCAAAAACCAGATTGTGCTAACCTAATGCAGGCTCCAAGGCTAAAACAGGCTCAACTTAGAGGTACAAAGTGAATGTATTACTAAGATCAGAGGAGGGTTGTGGAGAATTGGTTACGTGACAAAGGACATGCAGTACCTTTACAGCTAACGGAATAAGATTCTGCTAACACCGCACTTATCTCGTGTAGGAGTTGAGTTAGATGGAGCTCTATGCTGAAACCACAGGGGCCCCATGTCCTTGGTAGATAAGGGAAGAAGCCACAAGATGCCTGTGGCATGAGAAAAGGGGATTAGCTCACCACAGGTGCTGAGCTATGGGAGGGATTGATATTGTAAGACATGTACCAATCATAATATTGTATTACAGAATATGTAGTAACTCATTAAGGCATAGTATATTAGGAGCTTGCATTCTATCAGTAAAGTGGAACCTTGCTGATGACTCATATTGAGCCCCTGGGTCTCCCTCCGTTGCGACAGAGGGTAATGAAAAGTAAAATAAGCCCTTAAAAACACCTTTTCTTCCCCCAGCCCCTCCCTCCTTCCCACCGACAGCACAGGGAGACAGGGTGGTGGGGGTTCTGGTCAGTTCATCACCCAAGGTTTTCTTCCACTGCTTGGGGACAAGAGTCCTTCCCTTGCTATGCCATGGGGTCCCTTCCACGGGAGACAGTTCTCCGTTACCTTCTCCAGCATGGTTCCAATCTCACAAGCAGCAGTCCTCCCCAAACTGCTGCAACATGAGTCCATCCCACCGGCACACAGTCCTCCCCAAACTGCTGCAGTATGGGTTGCTCTTCCACAGTGTGCAGTCCTACAAGGACGGGCTGCTTCAGCTTGGAAGCAGGGGCCCCTCTCTCTACCAGGTCTTCCACTGGATCACAGCCTCCTCCAGGTATCCACCCACTCCAGTGTGGGCACCTCCCCCAAAGGCTGTGAGTGGATCTCTGCATTCCCTGTGGACCCCCATGGGCTGCAGGGGGACAGCTGCTTCATCATGGTCTTCACCGGGGCTGCAGACAAATCTCAGCTCCAGTGCTTGGAGCACCTCCTCCCCCTCCTTCTTCACTGACCTTGGTGTCTGCATGTTGTTTCTCTCACATGTTCTCACCTCCTCCTCTTCTCTAGCTGGAATTAAAACTGTGACACCACTTTGTTTTGATTTCTTCTTAAATATGTTATCCCAGAGGTGTTATCATCATCTCTAATTGGCCCAGCCTTGGCCAGCAGCATATCCATCTTCAGAGTCAACAGGGATTGGCTCAGCCGGATGTGGTGGAAGCTTCTAGCAGCTTCTCACAGAAGCCACCTCTGTGGTCTCCCTGCTACCAAAAAACAGGCCTTGCAAAACCAACACAAAATGGTAATAAATCAGGCTCAAGCCCAGGTTCAGGACTACTGAGTGGTTTTTTTTGGCTCTGTTTCTGAGATGCTGTGCAATTTGAAGAAGTCAGTGAAATGCGATTTAGACCATCCATGAGTCAATTTAGGTCCCCATGAGAACAAAGTGGATGTGTCCCAGGGAATGGCTTTGTTTCGTGTGAAGAACCTACATCCCAGAAAAATTGAGTGTATATCTAAATCTGGACAGTGTGTTTTGGACAGCACTGAAAGAGGTTGCCTTGAGAATCTGTGGCTGCCCAACCCTGGAAATGTTCAAGGCCAGGTTGGGTGGGGCTTTGTGCAACCTGGTCTAGTGGGTGGCATCCCTGCCCATGGCAGGGGGGTTGGACTAGATGATCTTTAAGGTCCCTTCTGACACTAAAATCCTGTGATTCTATGATTAAACACATAAGCATATGGTTTCACTTGTGTTCAGTGATTGAAAGACCTTGGCAGTCCATCATGGCTCACAAGTGGGTGAGAGGCTGATAATATCTTATGAGGTGTTGAAATGGGCCAACTTCATTAAATCACAGCCTGACCAAACCCACCAGTTTTAGGTGACATTGAGCTAGTATGAAACACCACAGCAAGAGAAATTTGGGGCATGTTTATATTATTTTTGTGGGTGTCGTGGTTTGACACTGGCCAAATGCCAGGCATCCATGAAAGCCACTCACTCACCCTCCCCTGCTACAGCTGAGCAGAGGAGAGAAAATTTAATTAAGAGTTCATGAGTTAAGATAAGGACCAGGAGAAAACACTCCAAGGGCAAAACAGGCTCAACCTGAAGATATAAAGTTTATTTATTACTAACAAGATCAGAGCAGGAAAATGAGAAGCAAAAAAGGCCCTTAAAACCACCTTTTTTCTCCCCAACCCCTCTGTCCTTCCCACCAACAGCAAAAGGAGACAGGGGGTGGGGGTTTAGGCCAGTTTGTCACCCAAGGTTTTCTTCCACTGCTCAGGGAGAGGAGTCCTTCCCCTGCTATGCCATAGCATCCATTCCCATGAGAAACAGTTCTCTGTGAAGTTTTCTGATGTGGCTTCAATCTCTCGAGCATCAGTCCTCCCCAAACTGCTGTGGCATGGGTCACTCTTCCACAGTGTGCAGTCCTCCAAGGACGGGCTTCTCCAGCTTGGAAGCAGGGACCCCTCTCTCTACCAGGTCTTCCACGGGATCACAGTCTCCTCCAGGTATCCACCCACTCCAGTGTGGGCACCTCCCCCACAGGCTGTGGGTGGATCTCTGCATTGCCTATGGACCTCCCTGGGCTGCAGGGGTCATCACCAGGGCTTGCAATGGAATTTTGACTTCAGTGCCTGGAGCACCTCCTCCCCCTCCTTCTTCACTGACCATGCTGTCTGCTGTTGGAACCCAGGACATTCCTCTGGCTGCCCTGGATGGTTTGGGACCCTGGCAAGGGGCTCAGAGACCTTGGCATGGAGTCAAAAACACCTGTGCCTTCGATTTTAGCCCATGGAAAAAATTACCAACTTTGAGTGAGGATTTACAAGCCACAAGAGTTTTAATAGAGTGATAGTTAATTTGGCACAGGGTGAAAAAGGAGAATTTTGGGGTTTTTAGAATAGGGGTTCAAGAGGCAAGATGGAGGAATTTGGGTGTGTCCAGTCCTTCTTCTTGTTCTTCTTGTCCTCCATCTTCTGCTGTGATGGTGGCACTGTAATTGGTTTAGAGCAGAGACAGACTGTCTAACATAGGAAATAGGTATTGGAAAATTATTGTAAATAAAGTACACGTAGTTCTTAGTATAAAAAGTTAACACAACCCCAAAGGCGGGGATTGTGCCTCCGCTTGGCTTGCTGAACAGATCTCAGCAGGTCAGAGAAAGAATGTATTAGATAAGGAAAAATAAACAACCTTGAAAAGCAGAACCGATGAATCTTGATCTCTTCTTCGGTCACGGGGCTGGGAGAACAAGACTTTCTAATACCTCGGGAGCCATCAAAATCATCAAAACCCAAGAGTCTGCATGATGTTTCTCTCACATGTTCTCACTTCCTCCACTGGCTTCTAGAATTAAAAATGCACCACAACTTTTGTTTTGACTTCTTCTTAAATATGTTATCACAGAGGCGTTACCAACCCCTCTAATTGGCCCAGCCTTGGCCAGCAGCATGTCCATCTTCAGAGCCATCAGGGATTGGCTCTGCTGGACATGGCAGAAGCTTCTAGGAGCTTCTCACAGAAGCCACCCCTGTGTTCCCCCCGCTACCAAAAACCAGGCTTTGCAAAACCAACACAGTGGGCCAAACCAGAAAGAGAGTCTATGCCTCTAAACTGCTTGTTGCAGGCTGGCTTGTGTTCACATAGGCAAGAGCTGTGAGCATCTGGAATGGGCAGACTGATTCATGCTGCACAGTGCTTGATCCTGATTTTCATTGGGCAACATCTCCCTGTAGTCCTGGGTTACAATTTTTTCTGTGGGTTTTTTTCCTAATACAGATGTTAAAATGGGGGCTTTTCTGCAGCCATCCACTTCCTGTGCACTATGGGGAGTAACAGGAGGGATACTGGGGTTTGAGGACCTCAGACTAGCATTCAAGTATTGTACAACGTAAAGAGCAAAAGTTGTGTCGTGCGTGTCCATGCTGTGCCTGGAGCAGAGCCTGGAGCACACTGTCAGTTTAGCCATGCCCAGCTTCCCTCTCAGATGGAACAAATGGTTCCCTAATGGCCAGCCAGCAACTGCAGAGTTTGAAGGACTTGGATACCAGGACAGAGGTGAGGGACAAGTCAGTAGTTCAGTGTGGAAACACCTTGTCATTCCTAAGTGCCAACTAAGCCTGGGGCATAAGGGAAGGAATGCCTGTCCCCTGGCCTAACTCAATTCATGTCATATATCTGATAGAGTTCTAAAAAAGAATATTTGCAAACAAAAGACCACCCCATCTACTGAGCTGAAAATCACTAGACTGTGCATCTTACACTTCTGGTTTTTGAGTGGTCTACCTTCAGCAGGAGGAAACAATGCCTCTACTCCAGCCTTACCCATTAAATCAGTCTGTGATTTACTTGGGATATGTATAATTTGCTAACACTGGTGATGTTCTCTGTCATCAGGTAGAGGCATTAGGTCCTCTGGATTCAAGGTGTTACATCTTTATAAGATTACATTATGTGCTATTAGGAAGATCATATCTACATGCTCGTTGTGTCAAAGCTTGGGTTGCATGCTCTTAGCACTCATCTTGCCATACATATTTCTTTGGTAGTATGTACGTTTTCACCTTAGCAATATATCATAAGTCATCACATTATGACACAAAGCATGTCTATCTAAACAAAAATGTGCATTCAAAAAAACTCTAAATTCTTTGCTGATATTTACTTGGAAGGGCATAAACCTTGCTAATAGTAAGCATCATCCAATAGAATACTGTCCTAAGGCAATTTAACATATATTTTGTTTATCCTTAATTTTAAGAACTGTTTACAGAAACTATATTTGGTTAACTTGCTTTTTATTGTCATCAGTAGATAACTTCAGTCAGATGGGTCTGAATCTGCAGAAGGCACTACTTTTGCTAAAGTTTCACCAAAATTAAATTTGGAATCTGAATCGATGCCCAGAAATTATGTCAGCTATAGCAGATTCTATTTGCTAACATCTCTTCATTTTAGATGTGTTTTTAAAACAAAGCACATAATTCTTCCAGGCTTTTACCTTTTCATGTTTTTTGCCTTTGGGCTGAATTAACCATTTTACTCTGGGTTATTGAATATAAAATTTTGAATCTATTTTGTAGTACATTTGCATAAAAACCCATGGATTTAGTCAACACATACGTTTCAATAAGAATTTGTAAGTAGCAAAACATGCGGTGTTTTATCAGTCTTTTGCATACAGTCTCACCAGTATCCCTGCCTCATGTGGGACATGGACTGCCAGAGGATGTTCCAGGATAAGGAAGCAGCTCTTTTCTAATACTGTTGCCATTGCTTCCACTGGCTTATTGCAGGCTGGTGCTCCTGCTGCAACTGGATCTAATTGGATTGAGTAATTAATATATAGCAAATAATATGCAACTAGTCTCTGATGGGGTCCTAAATTCTGCGTTACCACTCCACTGGCTATTCCTTTACATTTATGTACATACAGATTGAAGGATCTGGGAGCCCAAGATCAGGAGCAGACACTAAAGCTCCTTTTATTGTTTTAAAATCTTGTTCCCTCTCTGAGCCCCATGCAATAGGCTCTATCTCTTTGTTCTTGGTTGCCTCAGAGATTTAATTAGCTCCTTTAATCTAACCTTAACCCATCAAAGTGTCTGTTGAATTCGTCTAGTCCATGACTTTGGGTTCCATCTGTTATGGTGGTCACTCAGGATTGTGATGACTCACCCTTAAAAGGAAGGAAGTACTTAAGATAAAAGAATTTTTATTGGTTGAAAGGATCAACAAAAGTCAAAGGGTCCCCAAACATTTAGAGAGTTTTATTAGTAAATTACACACTGCATGGAAATTGGTATGTTAATCCCTGACCTACTATATAGGCACACAGCAGTGGGTTTCGAATAAAGGGGTCATGTAAAAAAAAAAAAGATAAAGATGTTAATTAAAAATGAGAAAGATGAATTAAAGAAAGGAAAAGAGAAAAAGAGGAAAAGAAAGAGAGAGAGAGAAAAAAGGGATTACCGGCCCATGCTACAGTGTCGATCCAGCTGATGGGATGCCAATCCCGGTCTCAGCGCCAACCCAGCTGAGGGGATACCAATTCATGTTTCAGCATCGATTCAGGCAATAAGCATCAATCCATCTGTGTCAGTCTGGTTGATGAGATGTCCAGGGTCCAGGGGACACAGCATAGGCCTGGAGCGGGTACCTTTTTATGAACAGGTATGAGTTCTCTGCTTCCTTTTTCTACCTCTATTGGGGTAGAGATTGAAGGCACTTGAGACGATAGTTCATGTTCAGACTCAGGTGTTTATTGTTTCTCATCAATGTTACAGCCTCACAGCCATGAGTTCTGCAGTCTTTCATTAACAAGGCACAAAATGGCCAACTATCTTGTGTTACAAGGTCTTTTAAGGCTAAATTATCCAATTAAGAAATGGCACCTAAAATATTTTCCCTTTTAACCCAATAACTGATCACTCAAAGTCTGCAATGCAGATTTTTCTGTCCAATTACAAAATACCACCCAAACCCATGAAGAAGAAGGAAGAAGGTAAAGAAGAACAACCTGTCTCTGCCCTAAAACCTCCATCTTGTTTCATATTTATTACTATATTCTAAAACCTCAAACTCTAAATTTTCCACCCTGTGATGTTAGACACTTCTAACCAACTACACACCCATAATCCCAGTGCTATTAATCAATTTTGGAAGCCTGTTCCACAGCCTCAGGTCAAATGCAGTGTTCTCTTGTGGGTCTGTGCCTTTCCGCACAGAAAGTTTAAAATTCTCAGCATCCAGGGTTCCAACAGTCAGGTTTCTCACTTTCTACGTAAATTAGTTATCATGCGCAGTACATTCTTTCAGGCCTTTCTGGAAATGGGTCAGAGAGCTTTGGGGGTCTTTGGTGGTTCCAATCCCACCTTATAGTCCATGTACACTTCCTGTCAATTATTCCTGCATTTGCACTGTACTGTGCTATGGTTCTTTCTCATGGCAAAGTGCTGCCCTATCTCCACCTGGGCTCCCTTCTCCAGCCAGATCTTATTCTTTCTCATGGCATGTTAATAACAATAGTCCTTGGTTATTACCAACAGTCCTTGGTTGGCTTCACAGCCCTCTGGTAATTGGTGTTTGAGACATACACATTAGCCCCTTCTGGGAATTGAGAGCTCGAAAAGATCTCACTTTGGACTGCTGTTTATCAGGTTGTTGGAGTGGGCTTTAGTCATAGTAATTTTTCATTCTGGCTGCAATTCAAGCTGGTAACTTTCTTTGAAGGTTCAGCAACAGAAATATTATTCCACTTGGGTTGTTACTCAGGCAAGAAAAATAAGTTTCCAAGGTTGTTTGTTAAAAAACAGGTGCTCATTAGATAGCACTAGTTCCTGGGAACAGACAATGTTTCTGATAGGCTGGAGAGTGGCTTAGTCCAGCTGTAGTTTGTCAAGGCCAAGGCCTAAGGAGCATTTCTTGCATCATAGTGTGGCCTGTGGAGGGGAAGAATGTAACTAAAGTTAGCTTCTCTGGGCCTCTACAGGGATCAAAGAGGTGGTGTATTGCATGGAGTTACTGGGCACCAAAGCCAGCTCAGGTCAGGTCAGGTCACTGCTGCACTGCAACTGCTTCTTGTAAGGCTTCTCTTCCATTGGTTTGGGTGGTTCCTGTTATAGGAATTCCTGTAACATACAACTCAAATTCCCTGCTACCAAAAACCAGGCCATGCAAAGCCAACACAATCCATTACAATCTCCACTCCTGGTCCTTTTGAGCCGGGTTATAGTGTTTAACATTGCAATGAATTCCTCCCCTTGTTCCCAGCCTGGCTGCAACAAGGGGCTCCTTCTAGAGTCCACCATTAGTATAGTCCACATCATGGTCCTCCATGGCCTGCAGGGGGACAGCTGACTCACCATGGGCTGCACCACGGGCTGCAGGGGAATCTCTGCTCCAGTGTGGGGTCCCACACACAAGAAACGTCCCTCCTTTAATTTCTCCAATATGGGTCTTTCCCACAGGCTGTAGTTCTTCACAAACTGCTCCAGTATGGTTCCCTGTGGGGTCACAAGTCCTGCAAGCAAACATGTTCCAGCACGGGCTTCTCATGGGGTCACATCCTCCTTCAGGCATCCACCTGCTCCAGCATGGGGTCCTCCACAGGCTGTGGGTGGATCTCTGCTCCATTGTGGACTCATTCACAGGTCACAGTCCTTTCAGGTCAACTTCACACTGGAGTTCTAGCCTTTCCAGTGCAGCAGCACAGGAACAGCAGCAATGACCTGGCCATCTGCCAGCACAGGCACATTGCCATGGATGTTATCAAAGCCTTCCCAGGCACAATACAGTGGGGTGATCAGTAGTACAGCAAGCTGTGAAAGCAAAAAGCAGCCACTAAAAAGCACAAAACTAATATACAGTCAGCAAAGCCTGCCTCATGGCAAGCATATCTATGCAGGGTTTATTTTCCATCATTTCAAACACTAAGAGGAACTTGAAACTCCTTTGACCATGCTAAAAAAAAAAGGACTTCAACCTCCCTTCTGTGTGCAGTGTGCCGAGGGACTCTACTACTCCTTGTGGGGTATGAGGTACTTCACATCCCCTGCACAGTCTGAGGGACATATGCCTCTGCCTGTGCAGGTCTCCAAAACCCATCTGCATCCTAGGACAAACTTGAGCCCTCCCAAATCACGCCTTACGGAGGCACCACATCTCTTCTATGTGCACTTTATGCTGATTAGGCTGCATACCCGTTCTCGATTCATTACTAATAATTTCACCAAATCTGCACAAAATGCCACACCAACAGAGACACTCAAATCCACCTTTATACAGAATCTGCTCAGGGAATTTTAACACTAACCCTTTGGTTCCTTCCTGCTCCAAAGATCCTAGGTGAATTCACCCAGTGCTAGCAGTTGGATCCCATCTGGGTTGCCTAACTGTTAAGGAACTAAAATTCACCTACTAAAGACATCCATTAAGGTGGTTTTGATAGTTTAGAAGGCCTGAACAAATCGCATTGGACAATCATGTGATGGCAATATTATCACAATAAGTATAGACCAATCTTCTTTTTCTTAAATTTCATCACTTAATATTTATATAGACCAAGACCTCATTCCCTTAGCCATACTCCAAAGGATACTACCAGGTTTGAACAAATAGATTATTAGCTCACCATTGTTGTACGAAGCCTTGACCCTTTGTGGCAGGGAAGAACGATGCTCTGACTCCATTTGATTAGAAGGCTATTTTATTATTTTGTGATACTATATATATTAAAGAAAACTATACTAAACTATACTACAGAATAGAGAAAAGATACTTACAGAAGGCTTAGAAAGATAATAATGAAACTCATGACTCTTTCCAGAGTCTCTGACACAGCTTGTGGGATCATTGGTCAGTGATTGAACACAATGCACACCAGAGCCCAATCAGGCTCATCAATTCAGGTAAACAAATTCCTAACACATTCCACATGAGCAAAACACAGGAGAAGTGACTGAGATAAGGATTATTTTTCCCATCTCTGGGGCCTCTCTGCCTTTTTCTTTTTCTCAGGATAAAATCTTGAGCAACGGAATTATATTCAGTGAAATGTGAGGACCACACACCATCTACTCCACTTGATTTTACTTGTCAGTTGATTTTGTCAGTGGAGCTACACTACTTGCTTTCAGTGTGCATTTATTCTCCAAAATGCTACCTAGTTTCCTCTGAACTAGCAAATTGTTGAGTTGAAAAGAAGAAACCAGATGTCTACACATAACAGTCCCATTTTTCATGAGAATCTTTTATGTCACAAAAATTATTGTGCATCCACAGAGCTTACACAACTTAATAAATGGTCAGTTGATACTGTGCCTCTAATTGTCCTTAACTGGAAGCAAAAATGCTGCGAGCCAAAACTGATTAACACTATTGGTTGATGAACTTTCATTTTTAAAAAACAAAGAGATGAGGGGGAGCCAAAACAGTTCTGAAATTTTACATGGACTGCCTCTGCTTTAGGTGAATTTTGATTTTTCCTACTGTTTTTTTTTTTTTAAAAACCAACCTGGTGATGTCTAATCTTCAGGAGTGTACCTCATCATCCAACCCACAAACTCTTGCTAAAATAATAAACCTACACAGCATATACTGTTAGATTATTTTTGTTTTCTTTTACTTCTTCCTTTTGGAGGTATAGATCACAGCTTTTTGCTTTTGCAAAATAAAGTATAGGCTTTGGACTGAACAGTTGCCATCATTTCTTCTGGCCAAATGTTTCATGCTGGTTCCAAAAAAACTGTGGACACTGAGTCGGCTATAGTTTGCCTTTCAACTCGTTTGAAAGAACTCAGTCTTTATAAGCCTCCAATAAAAAATATACATAATTTATTAAGTTGCAGTTTAACTCTTTTGTGGGCAAATTTGATGATGGGAAATCTATTTGGGTTTTTAATTTTTTTTTTAAGTTTTTCCTGTTTATCTCTTTTAGTTTACATGAAGGCAATGTTCTGCCATGTAGGTCCAAAAAACCTATACATTTCTGATTATCTTACAGGGGCTGAAAAGGATCCTGAATAGAAAGTAGTTCTTTTGCTAGTTGGTTGCAAGACTGTTTCAAATAAACTATACTCAACTCTTATTGAGCAAATATGCTTCCAATTATATTTCCAGAAGTCTTCTCAGCTACGTTTTCCTTTATGTCTTTGTAACCTAGTAGACAAACAGTGCTACCATTGCAGCTTTTGCTGCTAAGTTGTCCATAATGTATTTCTAAATAGTATAGAAATAAGAATGCACCATGATCTGTCTCCTCAAAGCAGTTTCTAGTTTTGTCTTGTCAAATGTAGCTCAAAGTTTTGATCAGTTGAATGTTCATCAAAAAATAAATGAAAGTTATTGGTGTGCAATACACTGCAGGTCTTGTGTTAATCTTGGACTTTTCCCTCTACCACACTTGTACTGCTTTCTTCTGCAATGCTCCCTTTCTATTGATGTGATGCCATTTTTGGTACTCTAACAAAGGGCTATATAAATATTTGGAACCCAGAATAGATGTTTCACCACAGCTTTAATTCAATTTTTCAAGTTCAGACATAAAACAAAATCTTGACCACTCGTGGTTACTATAGTTTGGATGATTTTTTCAAAGGAAGAGTAATCATGCTGAACCCAATGGCTTCCTGTCTTCTGACATCCTGCCATGTCTTCTTTACTATACCATAATGTTTCTCAAGTTTGCTTTTGTTTCACTCTAATAATTGTCTTTGTATATCCACTGAGGGACCTGATTTTCCTATCAAGGCAGGGTTGTTCAATTCATATTTTCACTAGTGTAACTGAGAGGAGAATTTGGTCCAAATGCTCTGTGATATCTCACTGTCAATAGTTCTTCACTCCCCTGCCATATGGCAACTTTACAGGAAAGAACTGAACTGCTTCTGTTCTATATACAACTTCTTAATTCCCTGCAAAATAGAGTTTTAATATAATTTAGATTTAAAAATGGAGGAAGTCTTTTACATTTTAGCATGGGATTTTCACTTAACTTTAGCCACCCAAAAGCTAGGCAACCAATAGAAATTTGTCATCTGAGCTCCTATAGTCACTAAAGGGAGGAAGAAACTTTAAGAGTAGGATTCATCACATGCTATGATAAGACTTGGGGGAAAATTTTCTTGTTGCAGACATGAGTGCAAATCTTTACAATATCCACTGGTCTTAATGGTGTTGAACTGATGAATTGAGCTGCAGACCCAAAGACGATATTTGAGCTGGTGGATTGAATGGGGACAGGAGACTGTTTTCCTAAGCTGCTTTTAGCCTGCTCCCTGGCATGTTTCAGCTTGGAGAGGGTAAGCTCCCTCCAAATAACATCTGAGCATGACTCAGTGGGGATTGTGAACCAGAGATGGCTTTCAGTCAGCAAGACACAGACAAAGCTGCCCTGTTTCAGGTAGGAAATTTAGCCCTAGTAAGACAAACCATGCCATATGCTTGCTTCCAGGGTCAGACAATGGATGCTAGCTCATTTTATTTACTGATGGAGATATAGCCAAAGAGCTTTAGGCAATGAAGAAAGACATATAGGAGAATGAAAGATGAACTTGAGGGGGTTTCATTTGTATTGTCTGAAACTAGGACTTGGGTGCAAGTAGGAACCCGAGAGATAAGAGCCACTGTTAGTGAGACTCTTCTTATTAAGCAATTTTTAAAGACACTCCTTCCTTTGTATTGGTTCTAAAGTGACTGACAGTGACTATGAAAAAGAGTATTTGTAAAGGAAAACTTCCAGGACCCACTATAATTAAATGACTTTCTAAAAGCAGTCACCCCACAGATCCCGCTTGAAGCCGATTCAGAAACTGATGTCCAGAAGGTTTGTACCCAGGAAAATACCCAGTTTCTGAGCTCACCCTGCTGGATTTTAAGACTTGGGACAACTCTGCCTTAAAAATACTCGCCATTCACCACAAAGAACCCAGATCCAGCAACAAGCAGTGCAAAATGTTTCAGCCACTTTCAGTCGCTATTATGAGATCCAGGGACCATGGTATAAATTCAGATGAATAATCTTATTTTCAAGTTGTTTCTAGGGAGTGTGTTAACTACCAGGCTATTCATTTTCATGCACTAATAGTTTCCATACTAGCTGACTGACCAGCATTGCTGATGGGTCACATGAATTTTCTTATTAAATACAAAAATAATGAATGTTAGGAATGAGCCTCGAAAGCTCCTCATCTCCCAGATTGGGTCTTGGTGCCAAGTGTCTGGCTGGCATCATGTCCAATATTCTGCAAACACCATCTACATGAGCTCGTCAGTTGTGTAACTCATAAAGTTAATGTAAGCAAATGTGATTTGCTGAGCAGCACTGATAAGAGCTGTTTTGCCAGAGGGAGGCTTTATAGCATGTCAGAGAGACAGCCATGATATGTCTTTCTCGGGCAAGGGAAGGGGTACTGTTGGCAGGAGTACATCATTTTCAGGAATGAAGTGATTTCTCTCTCCTTTCCCCCCCCCCCCAGGATTCCTCTGGTCCCAGATGTCATTAATGATGCATCTCTGATGAAATGATCATTGCTGTGATGAGTAGAAAATGAGAACTTTGGAGTCACTGAGCCACCCCAGTATCTATCTTGGAGGCTGACCTGGAGAGACACAGTGTGCTGGAAATGGGGGAGATCAGGAGGATGCATGAGACCCCAAACCCTGATTGACAGCACAACTTGCTGATGATATGCACAGCCTCTGATGAGTTCAGTAACATCTCTGCTCATGAAAGAAAGGTCCAAGATGCTTCTTCTCCACCCCATGAAGCTTGATGCGATGTACAGGAAGGCAGTGCAGGCCATAGACTGAAACCGGGTTACTCAAGTGCCATTTGCTCTCTGGAACATCATGCCACTGCCTAGGAGGAAAGACTTGGATGTTAGAGCTGAAAAGAGACTTACATTTTACTTCCTTCCCTCTCAGGACAAGTATATTTTATATATGCTATCAACCATTTTAGCAGATGCAAGACCCACTTTTCCTCTCCTGCACCCCAGTTTAGTGCAGTTGATTTAAACTGATTATTTTAAAGCAGCACGACAGTTTGTTTTTGTAAAAAGGCTGAATTTTGGTGTTTTTTATGACAAAACTTTCTTAAGTTCTTTTTTTTTCCAAAGGAATAAAGTTATTGACAGAAACAGGGCATGTCAGTAAACTGCTTCTAGACAGGTACTAGGAACATCCTTGTTTGCTGTTTATGTTAACCTTGGGCTAGAGATTAACTCTTGTTCAATATCTGAAACTTTCCAAAGAAAACAGATGGCAACATGTAAATAACTGAACTGCACGTGCAAAATTACACTGAAATATAATGTGATGGGTCAAACTTTATTTGGTTTAAGTCAGGCATTTATAATAATCTTTCTTTACACCACTTAAATATCACATAGGTAAGTCATGGCAGCTCACTCTGCCAGGAAAAGCTTGCATTCAGGACCTGAGGAAGCTACCAAGTCCAAAAAAGCCAGAGACAACAGGCAATGGCTTAGCAGCTTAAGCCATATGAATCAGATCAGTCAAGCCATAATTTCAAATGCCAGCAGGATCCAGATCTATTGAGTACCTGGGCATTTACTACAGGCAGAACAAGTACTTTGAGTTAAATCCTAAAATCTTAGATCTTTTGGCGTTTTAATGACTATTAAAAATCACAGGATATTTTCATAAGGGGAGGAGCTTACTAATCTTATGCCCTTCGCCAAATTAGCCCTATCCTCCTAAAAATGCACTTTCAGTTCTTTATTGCAGAAGTAAAATGGGAAAGGAAGAGAGAATGAAACTCCACTGATGTGCTGTATCTTTCAAGACCTTTACTACTGCTATCACTGCAACACAAAGTCACTGTGGATATCTGCAATTAAAGGTTAAAGATGTTGTTCCTAGAGTTTCTGTATTAGTGGCCGGGCTATAACCCTGGGTACCTGTGTTGGTTTAAGACAAGTTAAGGGCCAGAAACTCCAAAATTAGTTACCTCCCCTTTAGCTTTAATCAATCCCTTTGCACCAATAGGGAAAGAAGAATGCGAGAAGATATAAGTGAAAAAATAACAGTTTACTAAAAAATGAAACAGCAACAGGCAAGAAAAAAATGACAGCAATAATCACTAGTTACAAAGTTGCTGAAATCTCACGGACTCCCCAGGAACAAAGAGAAACAAAAATGGTGGCAAAACCTTTCCCTTAAGATGGCGCCCTACGCAGACAACCACACATGGAGAGACAAAGATGGCAGCAGCCCTCCCTCCTCTCCCAGCTACACACGGAGAGAGAGAACAAAGAGAGAAAAGATCAACAACACAAAAAACCAAACCTCCACAATTACAAAAACTCCCTCTTCTCCCAAACAACAACCAACGGGGAACAAGGCCAAAATACAAAGAAAACCTGGAGTCTAAAAACAGCCCAATGTCCTGAGATGGGAAACATGAATGCTTATGAAAATTCAGAATTTTAGAGGCGTACAATATACTTAGGCAGGTGGTGGGGAAAACAGAAAATGTTTAGCAAGTTTACAGAAGCAGATACAGCTTGTACCAAGGACACACAGGAAGGTAATTTGTTAGGTAGAGACATGACGTGGCCGCCGGAGCCTGGGCTAGCTCTGGAGAAACTCCGGCACCACGCCAGGAGTAGGGAACAGCTGAGGTTTGGATTTTACCTGCAGCTGAACCAGAGGAGCAGCTTGCTCTACAGTGAAGAATGTCACAGCCACGGCAGAGATCAGGCAAAGGAGAAGGAGGAGTCTCTCTGGTCTTGAGGTTCCAACAGGGAAAGGTTTATTCCAAGTAAAGGGATCAGAAACAAAGAGCTTTGGGCACTACTGTGCAAGGGGTTTTATACAGATACAAGTCGGGGGATAGATACAAACAGCTAACCAGTAGGGAATCCTCAGGGGAGGAGTGAGGGGATTACATCATGTGTCTGGGGCTAATCAGGGCAGGGGGCTGGAGAGGATTGTTGCAGGCACAGGGCCTGC
>WBNO01005435.1:46927-88318 GCA_013400575.1 Peucedramus taeniatus | reverse complement strand
AATATATTTAGTATATATAATAATAAATATATTCAAGTAATACAAAATTAGAATATAGAATCAGGATAGTCCCAGCATTAGCCATACCAGTGTAAGGAGTTTTATCCTGTCACTGTTGTGCTCTTTTCAAAAGCCACAAATTCCATATTGGTTGATATCAGAGAAGTCCCCAAAATGTTCATGACCAGCTGGCTCTTTGAGCTTGCCCAAGAGCTCTGTGAGCAGAAGGCTCAGGTGAAACTCCCCAACATGCTTCAAGGGAAGTGTAAGGGATTAAGTTAATGTTCCAGTTCCCTTGGGGTATATTAGGAAGCTCCTACATGACCTTTTGTTCTGGTTTGACCCTGGCTGGACACCAGGTGCCCCCCAAAACTGTTCTGTCACATCCCTTCCTAGCTGGACAGGGGAGAGAAAATATAACAAAAGGGTCACTGAGTTGAAATAAAGGCAGGGAGAAATCATTCACCACTTACTGGTAAAACAAGTAAAACAGACCACACTTGGGGAAATTAATTGGATTTATTACTAAGGATAATGAGAAGTAAAACAAAACACCTCATATCTCCCTTCTTGCTGGCTCTACCTCCTCCCCCTCAGAACTCAGGGGGCCAGGGAATGGGGGCTGAGGTCAGTTCATCACACGTGGTTTTGTCTCTGCTGCTGCTTCCTTCTCCAGCTCAGCTCCAGCACAGGGTCCCTCCCATGGGAAGGTCCTCCATGAACTTTTCCAGCCCGGGTCCCAGCCCTGGGCTGCAGCTCTGCACAGACTGCTCCAGCCTGGGCTCCTCTCTCCACAGGGACACAGCTCCTGCCTGAACCCCACAAGGCATGGGCTTCCCACGGGATCACAGCCTCCTTTGGGCATCTCCCTGCTCTGGTGTGGGCTGCAGATGGATCTCTGGGTCCCCATGGACCTCCCTGGGCTGCAGGGGCACAGCTGCCTCACCATGGGCTGCACCAGGGGAATCTCAGCTCTGGCACCTGCAGCACCTCTTCCCCCTCCTTCTTCACTGACCTTGGTGCCTGTAGAGAGGTTTCTTTACATGTTTTCACTCTGCCTGCCATTCCTTCTGCACAATAGTTTCCCCTTTATTAAATAGATTATCCCAGAAAAACAATTATATCCCCTTATTAAATATGTTGTCCCCGAGGAGTTACAACCATCACTGCTGGGCTCAGCCTTGGCCAGTGGTGGGTTTGTTGGAGCTGGCTGGCACTGGCTCTGTCAGATATGGGGAGAAGTTTCTGGCAGCTTCTCACAGAAGTCAAATTGTTGCCCCCCTGCTACCAAAACCTGGCCAAGCAAACCCAACACACCCATTCTGCTGGCAAAGCTATTGAGCCAGCGCTGGCAAATGGAGAGAGCAGCTCCTGAGGGTGACAAAGTCCTGGTGAACACTTCCAGGTTCAAAAGGAGACAACATTTCTTTAGAACTTCAGTAAATAATTTTTGTAGCTTCACGTGTTTTGACCTCACAAAACAGCACAACTGTGCCATAAGAATTGTAAGTACTACAAGTGGTAGTAAAAAGTTCTTATGCTGTGGCACCACCCAGGAGTTCAAGTCAACACCCAGCCCATGGGAGTGATCTGAACAGAAATGGAAAACATCTCTGAGTGAGCAGGACTACACTAAATAGACAAGGCTTCCTGTGCAATTCATTTAAGCTTTGAAAATGCAACCTGAATAGCTAAACCCAAACTCTAAATAGAATGTCACTGTCTAGACAAATTCTGTGGCAAGTGAAGGGTGGTTGTTTCTGCTGGAGAAACTGATAGGCCTTTGACCAAAAGGTAAAAAGTATGCACAGGGCATAGGATTTTCTGATTTGGACCTTTTTTAAAATATCTTGGATTCAAACTCTCTCACTCAGTCACCATTAGATGAAAGGAATATTTGACTAATACTCTCTGAAGATGTACTTGAACAAGCTATCCATCCCTAAAAGATACTGAACTCTACTTTTAATACCCTGGGCCCATTCAGCTCCCAGAAAGTATTTTCACTCCAAATGGCAGAAGCAAAATAAATGCTATAAAGGCTAATCAAAAAGGGGAACCATTTCCAGAGCAAAGTGTAAAAACATGACTGGCTCTGTAATCCACTGTGATATTTTGTCCCTTATTTCACTGCTTGCCCATAAAGAATATTACCAATGCAGAGCTCCTGTGGTCTCATTCTCATATATCTTTATGTGTTCCTGTAAAACACACTTGCAGTGTTTCATTTGGGTACACAAAACAAAGTGATCCCTTATTTTCCAGAAGATAACATTCCTTGGACTGAAGAAAAACTCATAGCAAGGCTTGCTCTGTAAATTCCCATTGTTTGTTTTCATTCCAAGACAGTGAAGACTTTTTGCTTCCTTTAAATTTACCTAAGCTGATAGTTATTTCCACTTTTCAGGAAAATTTGCAACATTTTAAAAACTAGAAAGAGTTTTGTGCAACATATTGACTGTGATTTCTCTCTTTATCCTCCTTTAGCAAACAAGCCTGTAAAAAATACTTTTATAGGGAATATAAAGGTCATTTATAGTGTTGTCAGAGACTTTATTTTGTTTTTCTGCTTTACTGGCAGCCACTGCTCACTTCAAGCCTAGCACTGAACTTTTTATGAAGAATATGTGACATAAGAATAAGGAAATGTAAGTGATGATTTTGTTCTTATTTAACATCCCATCAAAGCCCATCCCATCAATTCCTTTAGAGTGAGCTCTGACAAGCATCCTTGTTGGGTGTGGTTTTGAATATAAAAAAGGTCTTTTGTCACTTTGTTCTCTTCTGCTGTCATTAAATGCCCAGAAACCTGAGGTGTCAGAGAAACCTTTGAGGCCAGCTGCCCTGTTCTTCCCACCGGGCTCATTCCCAAAGTCTGGCTGTATTTTACTCAGTGCAAAAACAGAGCAACTCAAGATGAGCTTTAGGTATTACCTTCTAGGCTAACAGATCTTCCCAACAGGATGCAAGTTCTGTTATTTGACCTAATATTTCTTTTCCTGGATGATTTTATTCCATGTTTTTTTTTCACACTAAGCTCTGTTCCCTCCCCTCTGGTGAAATCCTTAAACATTGCTGATCACGGTACACACAGGCACTTCATAGAATCTCAGAATGGGTCAGGTGGGAAAACACCACATTGGGTCACCTGCCCAACCTCTCTGCTCCAGAAGGGTCATCCCAGAGCCCATAGCATGGAATTGGACCAGACCTGGTATCAGCCACAGACACAGCATTTTTGCCCATCAGTGTTTATCAAGAGAGAAAGATGCCGGTTTCCTTTATCTGCGTCAACCATTTTGAAGGTTGATGGGGTGGGGAACAGAATGGACTTGAACAGAATATTTTGTTTGGCAAATATGAGAGATCTGTAATTTGCATTGTCCTTTGAAATGTGTGGCACTGTTTTTAATCACTTAAAGCACAATACAGGCAAGTTGAGAACAGGAACTCATGAAAGATCACCTTAATCAATTACCTGGTGGAAGTATAGCAGGAATGGATATGATACTGCATATTTATGTCCTAATAGCAAGTCTGATCCTCAGGATGAGCCAAAATACATCTCTGTGACTGAGTGAACATGAAAGTCTTCCCAGATTAAAGTTGCCCTCATTTCAAGGAAGAAAAAAGACAAATGGAGTAGTGCTGCTATTGATGGAAATGATGTCTGCTATGATGGGAAAGCTGGAAATGCAAATTGAGAAGCTGTCAAGCCACGTGCAGCACCACTCAGTAACCTCACTGTCATTGTACCACAAAAGGGAACAGAACATCTGCAGTTCACTGCAGGATTAGCATTACCTTAACAAGCCCCACTTTTGTTAATGATGCCATCTGCAAATGAGCTCATGTCACTCCCTGTTCAAACTTTCAGATACAGCTCAAACGTACCTACAAATAGCAAAAACTGTAATCTGGTGTAAAGAAATCCAACCATCAACCAGAAACCCAAATATAGCCATCCATAAACTATGACTTTGTGCACACCATCTGTTTCACAAAGCTCTGCTGAGTGCTGACAGCAGCAGTCCTTATTAACAGATCAAAAAAATTACAAAATAAAAATGAATCTTACTTTTATTCAATACTAGTAGCAGAGTCCTCAACTGAATCTCACTTCTCTTACATAAATACAACTCTACGTGTTGGCAAGGCAAGACAGGCTTGCAGTCTTTTAGGGCATAAGATGGGTTGGTAATTCTACATTCATAGAAGATTAGGTGGGACTTAGGAAAGAAGTTCTCCCTGAGTGGTCAGTCTCAAACATTCAGAATGCTTTTGTCCCAAGAGTTAGATTTTCACAAGGACCAGAAAGGTAAAACTTCCTCACTAGGTCAATTTTCACATTTCCATTGACACTTCACTGAACCTTCTGTGATCAGATTCCTCCACAGGTAGGTGTGAAGAATTCAAGCCAAATATAAAGTCCTGAATTCCCTCATACACCAGATTTTCTGCCCACTTGGATCTTAAATCATCTGAACAATTGAGTATCTTGCAGTATGATTTTTGCTACATTCTTCCTTCCTCTACCAACAGTGCTAACAGGACTGCTCATTCTTGAGACGCAAGGTTTTTGGGTTTGGCTTGTTGTTTTTTTTTTTAATTTGTAAAGCACATGTCCATGTTGTGAGCAAATTATTGGAATATGAAATCATTTTTCTTCATTAATATTGAATGGTTGTAGTTCATATTCTATACAGCAGTGCTCAGATGTTGTGTGGACTAAGAAATGTATAACTTCAGAAGAATTTAAAATATTAAGATGTTTTGAAAATCTGAATTGCATCAATGTCACTTCTGTAATCTTGTTGGAAAACATGCCATTAAAAGCAACAACAATTTGTGCTGTTTAGGTCATGGGAGACAGAGCTGGGGAAAAAAAGACATGAACTGAAAAGTATTTTTTAAATAATAATAAAAAAAGGAAGAAAATTAATGTGTTTATTATTTAGTATAGGAAAATGTGATATAACTCTTCAATTATAAATCAAGTCTTAAATTACACAGGTATGTATGGCTGTGATATACTAGAATTAAACAAGTAAAACCCCAAAACTCTTGTCCAAATACAGCCACACCTCTTCCAGACAGAATTGCTCAGTCTATCTGAAACCATGTACCTCAGAATTCTTGAGTGATGCATAGAAAAATATTTTTCTGTCCCCTTTTCAGAGAGGTTTTACACTAAGTTCACCACTGTTACCACATGTGATAAGGAGGCCCTTCCAAATGGTTTTAACAGCAAATGGGCTGTTTCAATAAATTGTAAGTTTTTGAGACTGCTTTCTTCTCTCAAGAACAGAAAACATTGTTCTTGTACATCAACACTGAATTTCAACCAGTAATGACAAAACCACAGTTTCTTATGCAGATTAATCATACTGATACATTTGATGCATCAGTTTCTATCACAATACAAATGCTACCAAACATTTCATGGCTCATCCTTGCCAAGTTTACTGAACATACACAGAATCAACCCTGACACTTGTGACCAGCTCCAGCCAGTGGCACAAAATGGCAACAAGGTCTCCACCCTACAAACTTAACATCCCTGGAGCTCCTGGAGCATCCTCAGGATGAAACCAGAGGAAACAAAGCTTTCACTGAAGTTAAGCAATTCTCAGCTCTTTTCCATTAACAAATTTAAACTCCCCATCACCACAGCTAAGAGAGAAGCTCTCACTAGAGGTTTGCACTGATTTTGTCCAGCATCAAGAGAAACCAGCAGACTCAGAAGATGCTGACAACCAACTCACTACATTCCATCCACCTAGTCAAAAGCTTTTTTCCACTTTTTTACCCAGCACACCCATAAATAAGTTCAATCACATAGAAAGGTCTGCCTGTATTTCATGGTGGTACTTTCTTGATAAGAGAGTATCAACTAACTGGAGGAACAGCTCATCAGAGTCAATGCACCCCAGCATTTTTTAATTAGCTACAAAAGGGAAACCAACACTTAAGAAATTGAAGCATTACAAGAAAACATGACAATTTTTTATTTATTAATCATTTTTACAGCTCAAATTTAAAAATATTAAACCAGAAACAATTCAAGATTCATGAAGAAAAATCTGGAATTATATACATGCATAATTAAGAATATCTTGATTCTTGTCAATATTTACGTCACCTTTTGTAAAAATTTTTTCACATGGTCATATTTACAAGCATGTCTGTTTAAAACATATGAACATACATCTCTTATAGCATTTAAAAATCTTTTGAATATATTTTTTTTCTTAAAAACAAAAGAATATTTCCTTGATTTGACAGTTTTGGTTTCACCTTATGATACCAGACAGGTATTCATTCAGTGGGATGGAAACAGTTATCATTTTTCAAATAGCTAAATAAGTCATCCTCCTGTTACCCAGAATTATCACATATGGCTTTAAATACCTCCCAAACTCAAAGGATCATCTCACAGGTATAAACTACAGTCCATCTGTGGTGTGTTTCTAATTGAATCTCAAGCCTTTGTTTGGGTTAGATCCACAACTCAGCAGACACTTTCTAAGCATGTACTCAGAGCTGAGGCCCTTTTAAATTATAGAAAAAAAAACTTTGCTTCCAGCCAAGTCAAGAACATATGAAGCATGTATAAAATGTGATGCATGGGCTTTTCCAGACACTCTAGCTATCTTTACAGATGGTTTCTATCATGGGATACCACAGTTTTGAACAGACAATATTTGTGCAAATTTACAGGAATCAAGTGAGAGATCTTCTAAGAAGGAGAAGAATACTTTTTCCTTAAAAGCATTTTCTAGAAACAAAAAAGTCTGAGAAGGTTTTGCACATAATATGTCTAAATTACTGACACAATCCAACCAGTTAGATCACTTCACAAATCAACTGAAAATCCATCAGCTTACTTGCTTTTGGTTGGGACAAAAAAACCCCAAACCTCTGGCTTTGGCAAATGGAGAAATCATCTCCTTTGAGCATTGCTCTCTAGAGCTCCTGCACAGATTCTTCCACAGCTTGCTCCTCCACAGGCTGCACAGCTTCCTGAACATACACGATGAATTCTGAAGCCTCCCCGCCCTGGGTGTAGACAGTGACTGTCTCGATGCCCTCCACCTCGTCTGAGGACACCACCAGGTGATGCTGCTCCGACAGCTCCACCGACGCCTGCTGCAGCGTCTCCTGGATCATCAGCGTGTGGTTGGCTGACTGCTCCTCTTCCTTCACCTGAGGAGACATTGGAGAGCTTACAGAGATTTCACCTTCCCAAGAAGTACCTGGTATTGTGATGATTAATGGAAATACAGCACACAAATTAGCACTCACACGGTTTTGAAAGAAAACGTCGGTTTTGCAGAAAATGCGAGCACTTTTGATTAATGGGTGTGTAGCTAGGCAGAATACTGAAAGCACCAACACAGCATCTCAGTTCTGTGCACAGAGAGCTGCAGAGCTCCAGGAACACTGGTCTTCAGAGACAGCTTTAATCTCTCAGTAGTCACTCATTCAAAACTGCTTTTATTTAAATAAATCTGAACTCAATCAATTCCTCTAGTAGCACTAAATTGAGAACCCATCCAAAACCATGTGAGAAAACATCTACTGTACCCACTTTTCTTTTTCTCCAGAGTCAATGGCTGCTTACAGAAGTGCAAATTTCACTGTAAACCTTCAGGGATTTTATTAGAAAAATGTGAAATATAAATATCACTGAAATAGGTTCCTTAGGCCCACTGTTTGTGAGGCAGCAATGTTTACATTATTGAAAGGAGATTGACAAAAACAAGCGAAAATAAAGGATTTTTTTACTGAACATTTTGCTTCTTGTCAAAATTTTAAAAAGCAACACAATCTGGTGTTGAATTCCAAATTCATACAAGTACCTGTCAATTACTGAAATACACTACATACCAGAATGCAAAACCAAATCTTAATCCTCTAGCAGACCCATATAAAATTCCTATGCAAAGTACTCCAGCCAAGTATAAATAAATCAGGAAACTGAAAGTCATGTGGAAGAAATGCATTCTCCCAAGTGTTAGTGATAAAATAATCTACTTTTAAGGAGAGAACAGAACAGCAATTTTTCAGTATGCAGGACATATGCAAAAGCATTTGTTAGGGAAAGGTATCCCTACCTATGGCAGGAAGGTTGGAATGAGATGATCTTCACAAGTCCTTTCCAATCCAAACCATTCTAGGAATCTATGGCTCTGTTTGCTGGAGCACAGTGTGCTCCTGCAGCACTGAACTCCAAGTGATCTTAGAAAGAAGAGGTCAGACATGGTAGATTCTACAAAGTGTGGAATCTAAGTTACAGAAGTTAGAAAGGTCTATTTTTTTTTTTAGTTAGAAGCTAGCCTAAATATAAACAGCAGTAGCACAATCAAATTCAAGTAAACATAATGAAGATCATTAATGCTGTTTAAGAGGGGAGTGGGAACAGAAAGGAAGAACTACAGTGGAGATTCCAAGGATCTGTTTGAACCCTCAGAGACCATCAAGGAGACAAAAAAAAGCTCTATATGTTTGTTTTCCTAATGCTCTTTTCTCATTTACTGTTTTTCCCTAAGCAACCATTCTCTTTGTTATACAGTGACTTTGCTTCTGACTTTTCTATTTTGTGTTTAAAATATCTGTCAGAAGATTTCAGACATTCACAACCCCCTTAGGACTTCACAGCCCTCTGAACTTTCACTCAATTAATAAGGCTATAGAAAGCTTTTTCTTGAACAATAGCAAGTATGTCCAGGTGTTAAATCATTCACAGGGCCCCAAGTCCATATGGCTGTAATATACTAATGAAATATATGGGGATTTTATCTGGAGAAAGATTTAACATCTAAAGGGAATCTGGCCATTGTCACTGACCTTAATGCAACAGCACAGTTGTACCCACCAATGCCCACTCTGGCTTCATTGCACAGGATTCAGTTTACAGGAATAAACAGAACAGGAATGGAATGCAGTCGTCTTTACATTCTGTTTCTTTTATCAAACATAGCTGAATGTTTTATTTGAATATAGTTTAAACAGCTCCTGCTAAAGTTCAAGCTCAACACCCTACACAAGTAGATGATGCTGGATGTTTTTCTTGACACAGTGAAATTTGTAACCAGCCTCAGAATTAACAATTTATGTTGTCTCAAAATGCAGGTATCATAGAATCAAAGACTAATAGACTCAGAATGGTTTGGATTGACAGGGAACTTGGAGATGATCTAATTCCAACCCCTCTGCCATGGGCAGGGACATCTCCCACTAGGCCTGTCCAGCCTGGCCTCGAACGCTCCCAGGGATGGAGCATCCACAACTTTTCTGGGCAATCTGTTCCCATGCCTCACTAACTTCTGAGTAAAGAATTCCCTCCCAACATCTGATCTCAGTTTATAAACTCTCTCAGAGTTTATAAACAATCCCCCTTGTCCTTTCCCTATCTGTCAAAAATCACTCACTCTTTTTAAGGCCCTTTCACCCTCACTAATGGAAGTTTGAGCCTCTCTTTGAAAAGCAAGGAGCTAAATGAAAAAAAAAAAAACCACAGAACTGTAAACTTGTGTCTCTGGCTGCTCCTAATGCACCCTTTTTTATTTTTTACTTATTAAATAAACCCTAAATCTTACTGAAAGCAACTGAGCTTTAGTGAATTCTTATACCAAACTCCCTTTTCATTACTGTCCTCTCCTCTTTCCTGAGGGTACTCACTCCACTGTCAGCTCTTTGGAAGTTAAGGACATGCACAAGATCTACTAATCAATATTGCAACAGGCCACAAAAAGTCTAATCACCACTGAATTCAGATAGGAAGCTGCAGTTAAAAATGTTAGATAATTAGAATCTCACAGCTTGTTATGAATCAGCTCACAATTATAGCCTTGATGCTAGAGATGCTCAAACAAATACAGAAATAGGGGTGTCGAAAATGTGGCCCTATAATTATGCAATATACACTAATCTCTCTTGTTTTAGTGCACTACACATAACCCTCTGACAACATGCCTCAGGCCAGAAAAATTACACTACATTTGCTAAGAGCTGCAAGAATGCACAACACAGCATGAGATGGATCTCACTGTTGTCACTCTAAATCAAAACCCATAAATAATTTTAAATATAGCTTTGTGAATGTGCATAAATAATGAAGAGAGGAAAATAAATAAAGCATAGTTGACACAAAAATGAAATGAAAGCAGAATCTCATTCAATTCAATAGCAGCAATCTAATACTTATTCAGTTTTATACCCTTTTGAAATTAAAATGGCCAATAAAGAAAGTTAATTTAAACTCCCTACCTGACTTTATTGATGTGGGTTTATTACCCTTGTCATGCAGGGTAAAGAAAACTAATGCCTTTATTTCTGATGTTTCTAGCTTCCAGTATCTTTTTTGGACAGCAATCTGTAATCCTTTTAGTTTGACAAATCACCACATTATTTGGGATATTTACATTTCAAATCAGTCCAATGTTTACATGCTTCTGCTTGGTTCCTATTAGATTGTTCCACAGGGAATAATCTCAAAATGTTAATTTACATCCCTCAAATTGTTGAAACAGTGGGACAGCTGCCATCTGAATGAACGAAGTCACCACACTCAATTCTCTTTATTGGCTTCTGAAATCTTTTGAAGAGCAGCATCCAAGACCTATTTTCTGTTTGAGAGTCAGCTGAAAAGCATCTGTCTGCTTATCCTTCGTTAAAGAATGACAGCAAGGAGCTGAAGCCACACACAGCTGGCACATTAAATCAAGTAGGTACCTGCATAAATATTCTTTATTAACTAAATCTGTCTCTCACAAAAGCCAATGGGACTTTCACCACCATGTTTTCATAAGAAGCTCAACATCTCTAAATTCCAGAAGTTCTTAATTTACATGTCCGAGGACCATCCAAATACATGGAAGTACTCATTACAAATGGGTTTCTCCTAGAGGAATCTCTTTCTCTCAAAACAAGCAAGTATTTTTAAATTTGAAATAAACGAATTCAAGCCATTAAGGAAAACATACTTCTTTCCCTTTCCTGAAAAGGAGAAAGAAAAAATATTTGCAGTAAGATGCTAAAGCCTTTTCTTTACTCTAGAGCTCATTTTGTGAAATACAGTAATATCTTCTATTTTATTTGAAGTAAGCAGGAGTTCCAGGTCCATTGTGCTTAAAACAGTTTTGCTGGGCCTGTCCCCAAATCCTCAGTGGAATCTCTCTCTTGATTTCAGATTGAATGCTGCTTTTCAGTTTACCATGAAGCAGAAAAGTTAATCACAGAGATCTTTCAGATTTTCAAAACCTTACACTAGGCTGCAGATGATCCTATTTGTATCATAAAACATCAGTTAGAAAATATACAAAATAGCTGCAGAAAGGATTAAAATGAAAGCATTTTAGATCACAAAGAGCACCTGGATATGTGATGTGTCAGCTTACATTGGTGACTACAAGCTTTGCTCAGTATCATTTGAATAACTTCAACTCTTTCTCAGTTCTGGTTTACATACAGTTATGTTGTGTGAAAAAGACACACAGAAAACACTGTAATTTGATCATTTGAATCTCTATAATGAGCTACAAAACAAAGACAATCTGGTGCATAATGGTTTTAGAATAATAAGAGGCTTGACTATGAAAGAGCTGCTTTGCATAAAATAAAAACAGCAAGGAGACAAACAAATATTCATACTGTTTATGCAGATTTTTAAAAAGTCTTAGCAATTGGTTGGTTGAATATATCCTGACAGAGGGACTGTGGCTGAACAAGGCACTCACCTGGCAAAATGCTAGATCACCCCACCTCCTTTTGAGGCAGAATGGCAACACTGCCATTGTTTTAGGAGCTCTAACAGGACAGTGATCTTGACTGAGATTTTATCTGTACCTTACAGAGATGAGAACTCCTCAAAGGCTGAGGAAACAGGGCCTCAGCCCCATCTGCCCCATTTAAAACTTTCCACTGCTGTCACTGCCACAGGAAGCATCAGACTGCTCTGTGTTCAAAAGCAACTACAAAACTGACAATCAACATGTACATAACTCCATGTACTGGCAAATCTTCCAGATTACCACCAGCACCCATCATCACATCAGGACCAATCCAGGCAGACTGAAATACAAGGTGTGCTGCTGAAGCTCAATGTTCAGTAGCCTCTGATGTGACAGCCATGCTAATAATAGGCATTTACTTTTGAAGATGTGCTATGCTATAAATTTCTTTTCTGTGATCTGCTTTGAGCTGATGTATAGTCTTTGCTCTGACTTCCTATTGCTGTCACTTTGAAGAAAGTGACTTACCATGGTAGGTTTTTGCTGGAGCCTGAAGAGATCTCAGAAAAAAAGGATGAAAGGAACTAAAATAAAGGGTGAAACACATGGAAATCCAATATTTTCTGGTTATCTTCTGATAAAGATCTGTTTAGTTATTGTAATAACTGATATACTTATTCTCCAGAACACATTATGTCTAAGTTAAAAATAGGTTACTATTCTTTTCAGAAACAGATTTAACCTTTCACTTCAGTCTATAGAAGTAGTAAAAATGTCAGTTCTGTCTCATCTTTCTGAGTAGAAGGAAAAGAAAGAGAATTCTGCAGCCAACTACTGCTCTTTATTGTTAATATTTATGTAGTGCTTTGGATCAGGACCTGGATTGTATCAGCTATGCTACATGAAAGGAGTAGTTCATGCCCCAAAAGCCCTATAATTTCAGTAGCATTTCAGCATAAAACAAGACAAAGTAAGTAGACCTAGAAAATGGGAGATGAGAGAGTAAAGCATAAATGAGACAGTGGTAGTTCAGGGTGACAGGCATTAGTGTCAATATACAACAGCCTATTCACAGATAATTGCTGTCATCATATTTTTGACAAGTAATTGAGAGAAGACAATGAGGTACAAATTGCTCCTCATTAAAAATCCACACAACTAAGCACAACATGGAAGAAGGCATTAGAAATTTGCTTGAAAAATGTAATAAGCAACTAAATCTTCATGGACTGAGCAAAGGTAGGAGACAAAATCTTTACAGCTAATGAGAAATGGGACTCTAAGTTGGAAAGGAGTAAAAAATTCAGGCAAGGAAGACAAAATTTTGTTTGATGTGGTATAAAAAAGGAACATCAAGTAAACAGGATAAGAGAAGGCAATGACAAGAGGAGGAGAGAAAGTAATCTTTGAGTTTTTTTCTGAAAGAATACAAAAGGGATAAAACATAAACTGTGAACGTCAGAAAAAAGATTATCAGAGCTAACTGTAGCATAAAATAATGATGGCTTGGGCAACCATTGTAGCTAAAAGGTTGAAATGAGAAACCATAGAGGAGTCATCATTCAGAACAAATTGGCACCATTTAGGTATTCACCTGCAGGCAAGGGCCAAGAATGTTCTTGAGGAGGAAATCAGCTCTCTGGCTTGAAAAATAGGAAAGACATCCCACAGAGTTGAGAAATAAAGTGGACTTCTGATGAACAACTGTGCAGAAAGGCTGATATAATCACCTTATAATAATAATGACTAGTGATTAACACAAACTTCTCAGCCATCTTCAGAGTGAGCTAAAATTGATGGTTCTAGAGCACACAAACCCAGTGCAGTATCACAGGCCTAAGAAAAAAACAAATCATCAGCAAATTTATCCATCACTATCTAAATGAGAAAAACCCTGAAAAAGAGTTAACATGCAACCAAATTTAACTGGTTACAACAGTGCATACCAATGTAAACCTTTGGTTTGCAATCTAAAATTCTACTGCTCTGTAGTAGTAATTTCATGCAAAAATAAAAACTCATATTTGGACAGAGAACCCTACCTGCTTTCTACTCTTTGCATCAAAGAGATCTGATACAAGAAATAAACTGCATTTATGAAAAAATAAATTAATTAAATCAGGTAGCATCTTGCTGCCATTAAACAATCCTGCTAACAAACACTGGAAATGGAAGAACAACAATTAGAAGAGAAACTAGAGCTGATGGACACAGAGCAAGAAGAGAAAACACTTCTGATGCTCTGGTCAATGCAGTGAGGGATTCAGGAACTGAGCTTTCAAGGATGTTCTTAATATATTGTGAAACCAAGAATATGCACTTTGAATATTGTTTCCTTGGAGAGTTACTTACAGCACTACACACTGAAAGAATCTCCTCTGCAAAAAGTAACATATCAGGGCTGTTCATTTCTGAGGGCAATGTTTCCTCACAAGAAACTCAGTATTTAAATCAAACACAAGTTTAACATCGAAGAAACTTTTTATGGAACAATTAATATCTTTGTTTGATGTACATTCTAAGTGAAAGAAAAAAATAAACATCAAGGCAGTTTGTAGTGAAACACTATCTCTATTCTAGTTAACACAGATTTTGTGTGAAAAGCCAGTCTTTGAACACAGGCCTGCAGAGACTGTAAATCAAGGGGGTGTGTGATACTGGCCTGACTGCTTATGCTTGGCATGTAAGCCAGGAAAATAGCCCACCCCTATAAATAATGGATTGAACAGCCTCTTTTAGCAAAATAAACAAAAAACCAAATGAATCAATCTCCACCCTAAGGCACAAGGGCAAAAGTACATCTGTAATAGGACACAGAGAGTTGAATGTGCAGAAAGGAAAGTGTCTTGTTTTACCCTTCCAGGCCCTTCACCTTCCCATGTGCTGTTCCCACAAAACTCCTTTCTCCCCAGTCTCTTGCCTATATTAACCATCAACTATGAAGAGCATTTCCTGGCTTTTCTAAGCATTGATTAGCCTCTTTCCTAGCTGTTCTTCAAACTCAGCACTCTGTCCTCTCTCCTTTTCCCCATCTTGCTACTTTTTTCATATTTAAGCAGAGCAGAACAACTCAAATGTCCTGCCATGAAGAAATATCTTCCTTAGCTCTTTTACAAAGAGATCCAGAGTGGATCCCCAGTAACTGAACAAGGATGGATTTCTCCTGCCATGCTGTGATCAAAGCTTCAAAGGGGATTTTTGCCAGTCTCAGATCATATTGGTAAAACTTCACATTACTAACTTTTTTCCCTCAGGCATTTGATGAGATATTTATATTACATTCCTTAGCAGCTGCATATTTTCAGAGCTCACACAACTGGATTTATCCCAAATTAGAAAAAATTCAACTTTGATAACAGATTAGTCTACTGACTCACAGGCAAAATTAAGATAAAATCATTTCAGGCTCCAGACAAAACCTTGGAAAGGTCTCATACACGTGACACTAACAGAGCCAACAATGATTCCTGTCTACCAAGCATAATCCAAGCTAAGAAAGGCTGACTTTGCATTTTTGGGGTTTAAAATCATAAGCTGAATCCCAATTCTGGCTGGAATTGGTTACTGCTATGTTGTCAAACAAACTTTTCTTTAATATAATCATTTGTATAAACAAGAAATATAAAGTTTCTTATGTCAGAACTGAATTTTTCTTGACATGCAATTCAGGAGCTGTGAAGGACAATCTGATCTTGATTTCACCTCCATTATAATGTGTACTTATAATTTAGTGTACCTGCAGTAAGACTACAAGCAGAACAATAATTCAATAGAAGAACCCCTCTAACATGGTATCCTTTATGTCCTGTGACCTAGTAGAAAACAATTTTAAAATTACACCAGTTAGACCTAATTAATACACCAGATATTTTCCAGGATGCTGAAAAGGACTTAGGGATAAATACAGAGTTTGTTTCTGGAGGCAAAATTCTTGCATTAACCTGAAGCTCTACAAGCACAGCACACTGAAGGTGTGTGAGCACACAGGTTAGGGAAGTGCTAAAGCTGAGCACAGCAGCATTACTGATACAGCTGATTTATACAAGATCTTAAGGATAAAGTGTAAATGGGACTTTTATGAGTTAAAGGTAAGGACAACTGCGGGAGAAAGAAATTTCCAGGGAGGAAAGAGGAGACAAAAATAGGAACACTATAGTGTAATATTTACAGAAAAAAAATCCTTTTGAAACATTCTAGTAGTTTAGAATTGGAAGAAATTTCTTGGTGCAAATAGAGAAATATGAAGGAAACTTGCAAGGGCTAGCTAAAAATGAGATTGAAAGTAAGAGCTGATATAAGACATGGATAATGTATGTCCTTAGAGAAAAAGAAAAAAACAAAGCATAAAAATCAAGACAACTACAATAAATGCTATTAAGGAAAGAAAAAATGGATCCAAGCTGCTAACCAAGGATTCTGTGAGGCCATTAAAGAACAGGAGTGGAAATTCAATGACAGATGATGTCAATATGTTGCTGACACCCTGAATGAATTCTTTGTCTCACAATCCACAAGAGAAGCTGAAGGTCACAGAAAAAAGTGTGGAATTCATTTTCCAGTAGGAAAGTGAAATATGAACATATCTAAAGATCACTTCAAGGTTAACAATTAGGAATTATGATAACTAAAACTCAACTAAATCATAGGTATAAAAGAGGGATATCCCAAAGAAAGCAACTCAGTATTGAAGAAAAATCCCAATAGTTTCTAATAGGGGAAGATTAAAGTCAAGCCAATAACATTTAAAGACTTCTTTCCCTCATATTAAAATTGGGTGTGCCTGTAACTCTGGAGCAATTTTCTGGTGGGAAGACAAGAACTGGAAACTAACTACAGCTGTATAACAGAACAGTAGATGATAAAAAAAAACAATTTCTATAGAAAAATATAAGAAAAAAGAAAAGAAAAATTTTAAAAATGTAAAAGATTCTACAGGGAGGGGGAAAGGGGGCATACAAGGAAAAATAGCAAAGAGATTCTGTGCTCTGAGAATTAAATATTTCATTTAATACAGGAGTGGTACTTGTAAGAGTTTGATATCAGTGAGAGTCACTGATGTATACAGGGAAAAAGAAGTGATTAAGGCTTAGCAGTCTGCGAACTCAAAAGGCTAGAAATATGGATTGAAAAGTGAAGAAGACAATTAATTTGGAATATAAATATTGACTTAGAAAAAGTTATCCGTAAATTCAGAGGGTCCAACAAAGAAGTTAATAGATTTTATGATGACTCAGATATTGATCAGAGTTCATATCTGTATATTTAAAGTTTAACACTGAGATATCAAAACATTCTCTAGGCAGCTCTCCTTCAACAGCCACTTCCTCCTATACCTTTAATACAACAGCCTCAAAAGATGAATTTCTTTATGGAAGAACCAATTTCAGTCATATTGACAAACACCAATTCTAATAATGCATTCAACCCCCAAACAGGTCACTTCTGTAGCACAGCATGCACGTTGGTAGTGGCTGTACTATAAAAGTTGTTTTGAAACTTGCACTTAAATGGACCACACTGTCTCTTCTCTTTAATGACTGAATTTAGTTTTCAATTTTGGCTATGTGGTTCTACAAAAAAAGCCCTAATCTCTTACATAGTTTCTAGTCAAAATACCAGTTAAGTATTGCAAAGGAATATCTGAAAATGCTCTGGCTTCAAATTCTGCCTTGTCTTTGTGACATTTGGGAACTTAAGAATTACTCAAGTACCTCACAGACCACGAACTTCTCACTTGTATGGAGCTCTCATGAACTCAGTGTTCAAAACACTACAAAAAATGCTGATCTCAAAAGTTAATTTTAGCACTCAGAATAATCAGTTCTGGTTCATTTAAATAAAAGGAGTTACTTAAATTCTTTGGGACGTTAAAACTTTTCATGTACTTTCCTTCCCTCACCTGTCAACCACTGAGTGCAGAGACCCCAGTGAATCAGTGGGGAAAGGGATAAGCAGAGAGCTGTGCTGAAAGAGAGGGAACAAGCAGAGTTTAAAGAACACTGAGAGAAGAATGAAAAATGGAAGTTAGCAGACACCTGTGAGGAGGAAATACTGAGCAAAAGTCTTGCTGTTTGAACCCAATAGGCACCTCAAAATGAAATATTATTTCCTTTTGCTTGCTGCACCAAGGACCACCTGAATCTTTTAGATGACAATGGCATTAAGTGTCTGCACAAAATATAAGTACGTTATTTTATAAAGCCTGAAAACACTTACTGGAAAAAAGCTATATTTTCACACACATACCTACATACACATACAGGTGTATTTATTCATTCATATTTTATATACATACAAAACTATATGCATTTTTAGATGTATAAAGATATATGTGTGTACATTTGTAAACATGCACATGTGTGGGCATGTAAACACACTTACACACAACACCCAGTGAAAAATTAGGAAAAATTCCCTATGTGTGTTGAATGATCATTTAAAATGTGTGCCTTGCAAAGTAACACCCATTTCACAGTAAATATATGAAAATTAAATGAGGCTGGTTTAGAGAAGAAAGGAGCTCTCACCTGCTTCACCACTGTCACCGTGCCAGGTGCCATGGTAACGACAGAAGCCACTGCAGTGGCATCGTGGGACTCCGAGCCCAGCTCAATGATCTGCTGCAGGATGTTCACAGCTGTTGGATCCAGTCTTTCACCTTATCAGAAAGACAGCAGCCATAAGATCCTCACAGTAGAACAGTGCTGAGGCTGTGTGAATCAAACAGCACAGCCCTGACTTGCAGTGCTGTTGGTACAATTCAAAAAGCTCAATAATGTGACACTTTAATAACAGATCTACGGTAGGGAACTATTCACAAAACAAATTTGCCCAGGGAATGCATGAATCAGCAAGTGCAGCCACACTGATCACTTCTATGCCTATTTGAAAGAGATCTAAAAGAATACATTGAATAAAGAAACAACAGCCACAAGTCATAGCAGGAATTACATATTAGGAAGCTGCAAGACTTTACAAATCCAAATGAGTATTTACCAGACATTCACCTTACACAGAACCTGCCTGTATACCTATAACCATAACAGCCATTTGGTATTTTAGAAACCTGTGTTTATCCTCTGTCTGGTCCTCTGCAATACCCCTCAACCTAAATGAAGTAGTTTTATCACTAACCTGCTGAAGGAAAAGGTTAATTGCTTGGGAAAACCCATACTGATCACTTTATAAACACTGGATCAGAACGTGTCTGTCCTTTTAAAAAAATTCTCTGATGTGTGTAGCCCTGCCAAATGAAAGAGATGTTTACAAAAAATCACAAACAAAACATTTATAGTTGCACTCTCACTTCTCACAAGGTGTGAAAGACCTGAATGCAGAAAAATGTTTTTTGTTATGCAAGAATACAAATTCCCACCAATGGCCCACCATTCCTACATGCTCATTGTCAGCATGAGGAGATGTCAGACAGGGAAAGAAACTGTCAGTGTCATGTAAAGCTGCCTTATATTTGCTTTAATCACAGTCAGAGACAGAAAAGAGATAGAATAAATCTAATTTTCTAACTTAAACTCTTTTAAACTGAGGTTGATACTGTGATAGTATAGGTAGTCTAGGTCAGATAATTTCATTTCAAATAGAAAGTAGTTATATTTTGTTATTTATGTAAGAAAAAAGTGTATCTGAGTACTGAAAAAGGTTTGCTTGCTTCGGGTTTTACTATAGAAGTGCCTTTAGACAAAATACTACTGTTTTTATACTAAGAGGGAATATGCTAGAAGAGTCTCTGAAGTTGGATGCTCTAAAAAGAAGATTACTAAAAAAATTATAGGTTCATGCTTAAAATAAAGACTGCTATGTACAGTATATTCCATGACAATATTTATTTTAATTTAGATATACAGAAGTTTAAGAGAAGTTCTCAAGAAGTTTTCACTTATTCAGAATCTCCACTCATTAAAGTAATATAGAGAAACTGGCAGTAATGTAATTTAATTGCAACATGCTTGGAAAATCCATAAAAACTGAGAGTTTTTGACATGCATCTGTATTGTGAGCTATAAAGACTACAATGGTAAACAACTGTAAACCAGGGCATTTATTTATATGTTTTTTTTAATACATAAAAACCGTAGGAACACCTACTCCAGTCTCTGGTGTTTTAACACTATCAGAAATCTGGGCATTTTTTTATTTTCTCCTCATTTTTGTTATTTCCCACTTAGCAGACATTATCTAATTCAACTCTTTTCCTTCTCAACCTGATACAGAATAGCTCACTTAGTTTTGTGTACCATCAAAATTGAGATTGTTAGTGCTATCTTGGGAACATGGTAAATGAGCTATTCCACCATGTCACTCCTGCAGTCTTGCTGACTAAAGCCAGAGAGGGAGAAAAATAATAGCCAGAGAATTGTCATTAGATACACACCATCTACTCTGCCAAGATAGATAATTTCACAGCATATTTAATAATATAGGCAGGAAATTCCACACAGCTAATAATAAAGTGCCAAACAGGCAGTGATAAGTATTAATGACTTCAGGACATGGAAATTCATAATGAATTATAATTTCTCATTTATACTTAAAGAAAATATAACCCCCCCAGAAGTAAGTTCAGGATGACTTACTGCATAATTTTTAATAGGAGATTTCAGGAGGTCATATATTGCCCAGTACACTCAAAAGAATTGGATATTTCAGAAAAAGGTGTATTTGTGTTTCAACCTAGGAAAAAGGTAACTTACTGTTCTCAGAAGTGTATCTGAGGTTCTGTAATGCAGCCACAGCAGCTTGAGTGCCTTGAACATCTTCTCCAGCCTCTGTGATATGGAGATACTGAGTGGATGCTTCTTCAGAAACCTCGGCAGTTAACTTGGAAACAAAACCCAGCCAAGGCATGAATAATCTCATTTCAGTGATTTAACAGCAATAAGGAATGAGTTTGGACAAAAAATACTTTAACAAGAGTTATACTGGGTGAAACAGAATTCAAGAAGAGTATTACATGGGAGACAGGATAATCATCCCACAGTGTTCTTCTAGATTCTACTTTAAAAGTTGCTTTAAGGATGCAAAGTTATTCTGACCTTATTTTTGTTGCACAGTTATCTTAGAACTAACAACAGACTTGTACTGTACTAGGGTTTAGCAAAGTCCTTTTGAGCAAAATGAATTTATAATGCAGATCTGTTAGAACACCTCAGAAGCTTGAATAAAATGGCATTTTGTTTCAGAAAAGTTATCCTTTCCATAAACCATGTTTTTTTCCAAGACAAGCTGTCAATATATATTCCTGCTCTGATGGGACTCTTCTTTTATAGCCAATTCAGCAACAGAGACATTCCTGCACCCAGGATGTCCCCTTATTTTTCCCACTTTGGGCAGCTACAGGGAAAGTGTACAGAGAATCATTTGGAACATGGATAAAGGACTTTGAAGGGCTACATTTTAAAATGTTTGTCCTGTCTTCTCTGAACAGCTGTCCAAATAGAATCTACTCCAGTGTTTTTCAAAGACTTATCCTTCCGTGTGTGGATACTCAATAACTGTTAGACAAGACCTGCAGGTCAGCTCTTCCAAATCAGGCATTAGATTTGTGATGGGGGCCAGACTGAAATTTAGCTGAAGAGGCCTAAAACTGTGGGGGTCAGCCAGCTGCAGCTGACTCCTGGCTTTTTTCTCTCACTGGACTTCAAAATCAGCCTGCTTGGGCAGTGGAAGACACTCCACCATCATTTTTTAAATAAAAGTGTCTAAATCTGTGGTTTTCCCATTGATTCTGCATCTCCAGGATTGAAGCTGAAAACACAGAACATATCACAGAAGACTTACTCTGAATAACATAGTTTTTTCATCTGATCAATTTAAAAATTCAATTTTCTAGATTCTAGCTTTCTCTGGACCAAGACATACGTTTTTTTCTGCAGTTTTGCTCATCTTACAGTTAACACCAGTGAATATTCAGCATATTAGAAAATGCAGTAAGTTTTTCAATTTCCCATTTTTCATCCTTTCTGCTGCAAACAGAGGACAAGAAGCCTAAAATTCAAAAATAAGCATGTACAAGGTTGCTAACCCTACCATATATTAAAATTTAACAGACATAGCAAGGCATGCATTCAAATGAAGATAAGATCTCCATGGCCCTCTGATCTTACGTGAAATCAGAACCACATTTTTTCACACTTCTTATTTTTATCCTTACTTTTCTGCCCAGAATTTTAAAAAATCTTAGCCATTATTATTTTGCTTTACCTCCCATTTGGTCTCCCCATCATTCTCCACTAACTTCATTCCATGCTTGTTTTTAAGATGTCTGTTGAACTCCCATTTTGTACCATACACAAAGCTGCAAACAGGACACTTAATGCCACCTACAAGAAAACACAAATAAATTCTCTGAGTTATTTTCATATAAATTATTTTTCAACACATCAACAATCTGTTTAATTTGACCCCATCTCAATCAAGTCATGTGACTACAAAATGTTTTCTTTTAGCCATTTCTCCAACATGAAATATGTTAATATTTAATATACATCAGTGGCACACTTTAGTAATATTTTTTTAAATGTGTCTTCTCTAAGACAGCTGTTCTAGTTTTCTCAAGTTTCAAAACAAACATTGTTTTATTTTTTTACCATTAGCAAAGTAAACTAGGAAGCGTTAACAATGTAATATCTTCTTTACCCAGATATCTTTGCTCTTGAGTTAACATGCAAACTGTAAATAAAGTTTTCTGTCTACAAAATGATGCAAAGCATGAAGTTTAGCACAATGTTTAATGTGTAAGTGTGCAGCATTACAGGTAAAAAGCTAAGCATGATGAAATCATGAGAATCCAATTTTTTATATGAGATTATAGAGCTTTTACTTCTTTTGCTTATGAAAGTCGTTTGGTCAAATGTCCACTCTCATTTGCTTGTAATTATGCAAATAAGTATTTTTCTTTTTTTTCCCTCTATTGACTAAAGAGAACAAGAATAACCTGCATGTGATAAATTGTTGCATTAGGTGACCAGAACTCACTGTAACAAATCTAACAGCAGGGGAAGTGCCTTATGCCACTGCAGGAACTGTGCTACCACAAGCCTGATTCCACTTCATTGTGGCAAAAGATGATTCTCACCCATCTCATTCCAAGGCATCAAACAGACCCAAAAGCTGGGTATAAGCCAAGACCTGGTTGCACAGTCCTTTATGAACAAGACAATTAGAAAAAGCATCCCATTTTACATTAATGGAAAGCTGCTGTACGGTAACCAGGTGAAAAGAAACAGAATTTTTATTTTGATAAACCGGAAGATAACTACACCCAGTCTCTAGGGTATTTCACTGACACTTACTGTTACTATACTAAACCTCCTCCTTGCTAAGTCTTTACCAAACTTCACTGTTAGAGTAGATGCTTAATATTCCATCTCTAAGCAAAACTGAAGCAATTTTACTAAGGGAAACTCAAAAAGTTCAGATGAGAATAGATTAGATTAGATAATATTATCAGTTACAGAAAATGAAATTACACATTAATTTCACACCAGTCTGTAGTACTAGGAAAAACATATTGCTGTGAAGCAGTGAACACTTTTCTGCATTACTTTGATATCAAAACTATCATAATGACACACCAGTAAATTAAACCTGAAACTTTTGTCATTATGACTTTAATTAAATAACAAGTAATAGAAGCATAGAATTCAACTGGTAATATATAACTCCATATCAATGACTTGATATGGAAGCTCAGAAAAATTATTTCTAGATAATTCTTTAGAATAATGAGTAACATACAGAGAAAGTCAATTAATTACACACCTTTACTACTCTGAATGACAAAACTGATGTTTGTAACAAATTACTGGTGGCAGATCTTACATGGCTCCATAACTTTCTTCCATTGACATGTGCTCTTTTTTATTTATTGGCCTAAAATCTCCACAGGATAATTCTCATTTTTGTGTAAAGAAAGCATTTGTGTATAAAGATGACAGCTGTAAAACAGGACACTGAGGCGACAAGTGGATCCTCACATATGACCTGCACAAGCAGCTGCACAAACACAAACAAAATCTATCTCTCAGACATGTAAAAAAATGTTTATGGATGGGAGGGAGTATCAGTGAGGAGAAAAGAAACAAATTTGGGAAAAATTGTATGTGACTTGCCCAGCACAAAGAAAATGAAACTGAAAAGTAAGCCATCAAATGAGCACATAGACAGGGCCTTGCAGAAAAACTAGTGGGTAATACACAATATTCTTGCTCCCTTTGCAGAATATATCAAATTCTTATGCTATTTGTTTTCCTTTATTACTTTATAATACTAAAATAAATGTCAGATCATAGACTTCTACCTAAAGAAACACACACCCCCCCCTGCAAAATCCCAAGCATTTCTCTGATCCTAGGTGATTCCAATTTCTAACCACAAGCCCAGAAATTAAATACTGCTGTCTACCCTTGGCAAAGCAGCTGCTCCAATGAACACAGTCCCTCCTCTATGAATCATTCATTTATTTATAAGCTCATTCTAGGAATCTTGAGTACAGTCCAGCAGTCTACATTCATATAAATATTTCCAATTAAGTTTATTTTCAGTGCCTGCAATGCAGTCAAAAACCAACTGAGAGTAGAGGAGATGAGCAAGTGTGAGGCAATTCTCTCTGGGCTCAGTAGGTAACTTAGAACAAACACAATACAATAAAATAGATATAGACAGCTTTTATTAGATATTGATCTTTGTTACTTTTCCCTCTCAATTTCTTTTCAAGCCTTTTTGCTTGCTGGTACTCTCTCCTTTTCATCTATAGTCCCTTCATTTCAAAGGATTTGTTTAATATCAGGCCTGAAAGGTCTTCTTCCTTTATATGAATACATGAATAATTTTCCAAAATTGCTTTTCAGGTCTATGAATACAGTAATTGAAACTAAATAGAAGCTTGTCAGACAGCAAGGTGCAACTTCTGGCCCAAGCAGCTCAGAAACCCACAGAATCATCCAAAGATTTGGGTTGGAAGGGACCTTAAAGATCATCTTGTTCCAATCCCCCTGTCAATTGGCAGGGACAGCTTCCACTAGACCAGGTTGCTCAGGGCCCCATCCAACCTGGCCTTGAACACTTCCAGGCATGGGGCATCCACAATTTATCTGGGTAACTTTTTCCAGTACCTCACAGTAAAGAATTTCTTCCTAACATCTATTACTTTGTATGACACCCAGGTGTCATATATGACAAATATGACTTGTCATATTGCATAATGTGTCCACAGTAATCTGTCTGTGCTGTGTGAACCAAATACAGAAAACATTTTGATTTCCAAATCAGGCAAACTTTTATTAACTTCAATAGGATTCATGTTTATCACTTCCAAATGCAAATGTCTCCCACAAGGAACAATTCTTCCCCCAGTGAGATACCAACACACTGAGAAAAAATGATGCTTCTATAGCATGATAAGGAATCTCTGGTCTTATTTAGAGCCCAGGTGCAAGATACATCTGATGCATCACAGAACAGGAAATTGAGTTGGCAAAGGAAGCTGCATGTGGGAAAATCACACCTATTAATACAGCTTTCTTCATTACAGAGCCCTGGGAAGAGACACTGACTTCATAGCTCCTACATGGATTTGCTGCCTCATTACTGCTCTAAAATGCCTGACTTTTCCATGGGTGAATGTGGAAAACAGGCACAGCACTACTGTCAGTACAGGAAATATAAATGCTGTGTAAGGAGAGGAAGAGAAAGAAGGATGCTAAGCCAGAGATGGAAAGAACAGGATAGGCTGTTTCAGATGTAAGGGACCTACAAGAACCATCCAGTCCAACTGCCTGACCAATTCAGGGGTGACCAAAAGTTAAAGCTGTTGTTCAGGGCATTGCTCAAATGCCCTAAACACTGACAGGCTTCAGGCATTGATAACCTCTCTGGGAAACCTCTTCCACTGTTTCACCACCCTCTCAGTAAAGAAATGCTTCCTAATGTCCAGTCTAAACCTTCCAGGCCCAGTTTTGAACCATTCCAACATGTTCTATCACCAAATCCCAACGATAAGATAAGAGCTCAGCACCTCCCTCTCCCCTTCCCCCTCATCTCCTCCAAACCAGACAAGCCCAGAGCCCCCAGGTGCTCCCCACAGGACATGACTTCCAGCCCCATCACCATCTCTGTTGCCCTCTGGATGCAGTCATGAACCTTCACATCCTCACCTGGTGGTCCCAGCCCTGAGCACAGCAGGATAATCCTCTCTTTTTCCTGCTGCTCATGCTGTGTTTAATGCACCCCAGGATGGGATTTGCCCTCTGGGCTGGAGGGCTCACTGCTGGCTCCTGGAGAGCTGCTGCCAAGGAGATCCCTGTCTTCAGGGTTGATCTCCCCACTGAGACTAGTGCCAAGCATTCCTCCACCCTGGGGGCAGAAGCTGACATTTGAACTTGTTAAACTTCATCCTGTCCAGTGTTCCAAAGTGGTGGGAAAAGGATATCCACCACAGGGTTAAAGACTCCTTTCTCTCATCTCACTCCAATGTCTCCATTTTAAGGCTACTCTTGCATCTCAACAACTTTACAGTTTTTTGTGTTTCAGTGGAAAAGAATTATTTTCAGAAATTCACTTATCTGGCTCCCAAAGGGGAAGGAAAGCCTAATCAGCATAATATTAATTTTCTTTGTTCCAAACATTGCAAGTATGATCCCTAATTTGTACTAGGAGAATTAATTCTCTCATATCTATTCCTAAAAGTGGCTACAGACAAATAATCCCTTGCAGTGCTCAGATATTTGGAAAGTTAAACAAAGCTCCCCATAGTGAAGAGTTTTTCCTTCATCTGGGTGACTACAAAATAGAGGCTGAGTACTGACCAAGCAAATATTGTTTACTTAAAACAACTGCAGGTTCCCCATGGACTTGTGCTGCCTGTGAAAATAATTGTAAAATTATACCATATATTCCTACCCTGCTATAAATATTTACTTTTAAAATTATTTGGGGTTTTGGTTTTTTTGACAAAAAGAAACAAATAAATGCTATATAAAACCAACACAGACTCAGATTACTTGTTGTAGTTATACATTTTTCCCTTATAGAGCAAGTTTAAAGGGAAAGCCTCTGACTGAGTTATCTTTCTCTGTGTCATGATTTCAGTATTTTAACATGGATCAATGCCTTCAATAGATAAATGTTATGTGTTAGACTAATTATTTCGAAACAGCATTTAGAAATAATGTAACCTTTGAAGAATAACATTAAATTAATTATCTAATACACCAGCATTATTTTGGTCACTATTCCTCTTCAACAAAATCAGAAACTGAAGATTCCAAAAGATGTAACTGTTGGTGGTTTCTATTAAAAAACAAGGAAAACACTTTCTAAAATTATGAGTAACAAAGAAGGAAACTTAATCAAGAATGAAAATATTTTCCACACAATTTAATATTTAATCTGGCTTTCTCCTCTTCTTGCTCAATATTCCTCACACCAGGCACTAGAACTGAAGGAGCTTTACATCTGACTGCAGACTCAGTTTGCTTTGGTTCATCTACCCAATGTGTAACAGCAAAACTACTTAAGGGAGTCAGACAAATCTTAAATTAGCCTGTTAAGATTTCTGTTATACTACTAATAAATTCTTGGCTTACTTACACAGACAAGGTGTGCTGCCTTTGTCCATAAATAACATTCTGAGCATTACAATTCCTAACCTGTTTTACCTGTATTCTCTTTACTCCCCAGATTTTTCTAGTGGGGGAATAATTTGCTGCCATTTATACTTCAGTCTCTTTCCTTATGTTTGCTCAACCTTACCTCGAGTTCAACCTTGCAGAATTGTCACAGAAATTTATCAGCAGAGTGGTAGAAATTTATCATTCATTTCAACATGCAGTGATACTTGACTTACAAAAAGAGACAAACAAGTGTAAATGATAAATGTATGCAGTAACAAATAGCACAGTCAAGGTCAAACAAAACTTTGGTTCCCACACTCTGAAAAACCAAGAACAAAGGACATTGAATGAAGGGTAAAAGGTGGCTATTTCAGAATTACTAGAAAGGAATAATGATTTATCATATCACACCCAATAAACTGAAGAACACATACTGTACAAAAGTTTACCTTTACACCAAGTTTGCTTCAGCAAAAAAAAACAGACCCAAACCAACAAATCTTATTTGATGGAGATGTACCTTGTTGGATAAGAGCTTCAGCTGCAGGCTCCCCAGACCCTGCATTGACATACTCTTCATTGGGATGCTTCCTGTTGTAATGCCTCTTCAGGGAACCAGATATATTGCAGGAATAGTGGCAGTGTGCACAGCGGAAGGGCTGGGAGCAAAAAGGAAAATGTTGGACTGTATTTCCTCACCTCTTCAGGATACTGGTCTAAGCTGCAATGTTTTGATCCCAAGAAACCATGCTCATTTCTGGCTTGGGCATCTTTCAAGGAAACCCTCAAAAATTCAAAATAATTTGAAGTTGTAACTAAACATTACCTAAATTTGGTACTTTTTATTATGTGCAAGACAACAAATATTCTATTATAAGATTATTACCCAATTTCTGTAATTCAGTAAATTGTGTGTTTTCATAATTGATCATAACAGATCTGACCATGTGGAGACTCTCTACTATGAAATGATTCAGCTGCTGTGAGCAGACCAATTTTTTTTGGTCTGAAAAAGGGCAGCAAGACAACTAAAATAACTGAAAGTACAACATTATTGTAGAGCCAATCTAATCTTTCTTTTTTTCTTTCCTTTCCCTTTTTACCTTTTCTTTCACCTTTCCCTGGCATTTGCATTTGTCTGACCAATTGGTGAGGTGATTTTGGCAACTAAATTAATTTTTAAGAACATGTCTTGCTTCAACTGGCAGAGAGACAAATTTCTAAAGAAAAAAAAAATTAGGAAAACAAACATTTGAGCCTAAAATTAACCTTTGATAATAACTTTCTGACTGAGCTATATCACAGTTATAGGAAGCTTGACACAACCATTAGGTCCTCTAAAAGCATGCAGATGTTGACTGAAGTCCTCAGGGAAAAGTCAAGTACCTCAGAATATGATGGAAAATGTTTCATGCACAGCAGCCCCACCTAAAACTCCTCAGCAGAAAATGGTTGGTACAGAAATGTTCATCCAGGAGCTGAATTTAAAGCAGGGAAATGTCTGCAGTCAGGGTACATTGATTAGAACACTCTCCTAAGCTCATTGCTCATGATCTTCCTTCAGGCTCCAAACAGCAAAAATAAGGAAGAAAAGTGATGTTCAGACTCCCTTAACCTTATGCTTCAGAGGGTATTGTAACATTCAGCTACTCAATATTTCAGAGATGGGTGCTCTCTTTCTATTGCTGAAACTGTCATTTTTTAAAGAAAATAATCCAGACAGACTGCTGTGCTCTTGCAGCACTCACTAGTGCAAGTCATGCATGTTACCTGCTAGTGGATAGCAGGATTGCAAATTCATGGAGCTGGGAAATATCATGGATTAAAGGATCATTAGGTCACATAAGTAGTGACATTTCTCTGAGTCTGATAAGAATGCAAACAAGTGTCCTGGAAGGAGGCAAACATTTTTTTAACTCCTTTAAACACACACTGATTGATCTAATCCAGTGTTAAATTCTCTTGAAGATGTCCTGAATTGCCACAGTTATGTGTAGACAGATCCCAAGGTCAGAACCAGCTACATTTCAGAACTGCACTGCGAGTGCCTTCATCACTTTAGCCATTAAAAAAATAAAATTATGTCTTTTCATTTACAAAAAAATCTTTTAAACAATATAAGTCTGGAGTAAAACCACATACTTTAGACAGAAAAATTATTGGTTCAAAATGTATAATCTCTTTAGATGACTTTTTTTGTCTTCCAAAACTTAAACCATCATTGAAAAGACTGCTTGCCTTGCTGCTTTATGGTACTTGTTAAGAATGCCTGCAGTGCACTCTTTAGAGAAGTAAAATCATCTGTTAGATAATGAAAGATGTTACTTATGAAAACAGTATGATGTTTTCAGTAAGACATATGCTCACTGTTAAGACAAACCCTCACATTAGAATGAACATTTTCATAAATAAAAAATATTGTCTTTTCTGGAAAAGGAACCAGTATAACTCCTATTTACTGAATATAACATTTCACAATACATTACATTAGGACATATCACATTGAGAAACAATGTGAAATTTAGAAATAAAAACATACTGCCATTTATTAAAATAAACTGTATCTCTAATCTAAATACTTCATAGAAACATTAACAATTTTCAAAACTCTTTCCCATGTATGTTTCAGATAAATGAGGTGTTTTAAAATTAATTTTCAATTTTCTTCAAGTACATGAACGCATCTGTAGTACAAGAGACTGGCAAATTTCAGGGAAAATTTAAGTGGGCGATGAACAGTGATAGAGGGGATTTGCTTTCATACCCTCCTAGGACATTTTAAGGTACACATTAGATTCACTCACTTAAGGACTGTTCTTATTTGACAATCAAACCCAATAAATTTGTTTCATATTGCAACATACAGATATTTTTGTCAAGTAAAACTACTAATTACAAATTGGTCATGAACAAAATAACCATATCTCAAAAGTGTGAATATAAAGTCAAAATTTCCAAAATATGAAAATGTTTATATTCTGTTAATTGTCCTCAAACAAGAAAATGTGCCAGTTTTAATACTGTTATCTAAAGTTCTATGTATTTCCTAATAACTTTAAGCATGATTTATATGTTTTCTTACCTTGAAAGAGACGTGTTGTTCCATATGGCGTAGGAGCTGTGGTTTCTGGGCAGCTGTGTAGTCACATACTGTGCATTTAAACTGCTTTCCTGCAATGGAAATAGGAAATGGAATATTTTTTTCTATTTAAGTTCATAAAACTACTGATTCTATTTCCTCATAAAGATAAATTCCAAAATGCTAAGAATGAACAATAAATAATACAACAAGTCTGGCACTTGCTCTGCAAAATTTTGTTTAAATAGAGCTAAGAGCAGAATAAGGGAGGAAAAAAGGCTTGAGTGTAACCTTTAAATTATAAGCATTAAATGCTCTGGATTCTCCTGGGATAGTCATTTACAAAGAAGAAAAATAATTGTTATAGTGCACCCTAAATGGAAGGAGGAAATCCATTATTTACAACTGCAGGCACAGCTACTTTGCTATTTGTAAAGCACACTTGGAAATCCTTAAAACACCAATGTTTGATCATGTTCACGTGGGTTTAGTTATTTTTGTCCCAGGCACTGAATTGCTGTGATTCAAATACATTTTCTCCTCAAAGCAGTCTCTCTCACTAATCTATTTTTCCCCTATTATTTAAATGAACACAATTTCCTTCCTTTTATTCTCTGGGTTTCACACTCTCTCCTTATTTTGCCTCTAAGATTCTATCAGTCCTGCTACCTCCAGCCAAATTACAAAGTGCATTAAATACTGAAGGACTTCATTCCTGATTAAATGTGCACAGCTGGCAAATTGTATTTGACTGATGTGGAATAAGGATATGCTAAAAACTACTCCAAAAGTAAAAGAACCAAAAGGTAAAATAGAAGTAGAATAGATAATATTCTGTATTACCAGAAAGAGATGAGGTTTCTTTAGATTCCAGATGCTGATGAAAAAGGTAAAAGCATTTTATACTAAGTGTGAAAGTTTCTATAAAACACAGCTAAGAAGAACCTTCTGGTATCTAAATAAAATAATGAAAATCAGGCTTTCTGGTTTACTTCTAACCACAAGCAGTAATGACCCTGGACTATGTAATTGCTTTCTATCATGTCACTCTTGAGAAGTCTGTCTTCTAAAAAAGAATAAATCAGACACAAAACTACTTTATATTCCACGACTTAAATTGACCTTGCAGGGCTCTGATATTTGAACAAAAATTGCTTGGATTCATAAGTCAGGACGACAAGACTCATAAACAGCGACACAGCTTTCAAATTCACTTATTTGTGAAGTAACTGAAGAACACTAGATGTGTGCTGCTAAGAACTTTTGCAGTGCTGTCACTACAGGAAGAGACACTGGGCAAAGAGAAACTGTCACTCAGAGGGCTGGAAGTCCCCTGACAAACCACATTCCTGGTGACAAATGTCCTCTTCTTTTTCACAAGAGTTTGAAATGCATGAAAAGTTTGTTGGGGTGGACTTAGCGAGGAAAATTACTCAAGACTCCACAGAAAGTGAGATCCTGCTTCCACTGGAGCCAGTGGTAAAACTCACCTTCCAAAGGTACTGGGAATTTCCTGGAACAGTTTTGGAAGTGTGAAAAGCAAGGCAAAAGAGCCCAAGTCTTGGATTTATTTGTACCAGTCAAAAATGGAGGTTCACCAAAAAGGAACACAGAGTCATGGAATGGTTTGGGGTGGAAGGGACCTTAAAGGTCATCTTGTTCCAACCCCCATCACCCCTGTGATGGGCTGGGACTCTTTCCACTAGAAGTCACTGGAGTTACTCCAGAAGATGATGAGTTTGAAGCCAGATAAAGAAGGCTCCTGGTAAGAACAATGCCTCTAGAGCCAAGGTTTCAGCCTGACCTAGCAGCAACTTTTAATAGAATACAGTTCCTCACATGGATTTAAATGTTTAAAGCTAACTTCACACTTTTAAACCCAATACAGAAATGGCTAGATTCTGATCAACTATAGTGCTATTCTTAACAACACCAAATTTCAAAGCAGCCTCAAATGAATTGCAGTAATGACTCACACACACAGAGATTTGTTCAAGAAATCTAACTAATCTACAGGTGAAAACAAATTCAACTTTCACTGCTGAATTTCACTATTTGATCATGCCAGATGGTGAAAACAAAACAGAAAGGTTTTGAAAGGAAACCCCTTGAAGTGATTTTCTTAATGGGGCCATAGAAGGAGACCTTTTTATTTTTCTTTATAGACTGATCATGCTTGAAATTTTCTTTTCATTCAAATACAACAACTTGCCTCCTTCTCCTAGCAAGAATCAGCTGAGAGCTGAGGTTTGCATTCGGTAAAATCTTGATTCTCACATATGAAGCTTAAATGTATGTGCCAGACCTACTTATTACTGATCAAGTTACTTCAAAATACTGGAAAGTACTTTCTGAATAACAAGTGATTTACCAACACATAGCATTTCTGCAACAACTTTGGTAATAAAACAATAACTATAATCTTCTTGTAGAATATTGATGTAAAAGGGATCATCTCTTCCACTTGAACACACAGACACAAGCATTAAAAAACATCTCTGACACAGAAACTTCAAATATATTCTAAAAATGTAACAGCATTGTGTGCTTTCTCTGAAGATGTAATTTGGAAAAAAAAGGTAAATGAAATGGTCAATAAAAAGTGCAATGAGGTTTCACACAATTGCATGAGTAACAATGATTAAGCTACTAAGTCATAATGAAGGTCTGTATAACTTATTCTGCTAAATAATTTACTTCAATATGATAATCACAGAATAAGAAAGTACAGTTGTGCTCTAAGCTTTGATATAAAATGGGATACTTTTCTGGGTGTGTATCTTGCTTTTTTTCAGTTATCATCACAGAAATAGTAAAATTGCAGGGCAAATGAGGTACTGAGTGTGAGACTGTAGAGAGTAAGTGCCCAAGTTTGCCACTGGCTGATTAGACACCAGGATCCTAATAAAATTCTCATAGCATAAAACAGTAAGAGACTTAAACACAGAACTATTGGCAATTTCAAATTTCTATTGAGATAAACAATTCTCTGTAAGAACAAGGAAGGCATACACAAATTTCAGAGAAACCTAATAGTTCAGAGACAGCTATCTTTCACAGAAATTAATTTCTCAAAGTTTTGAATTATTCCTCAAATAGTGTCTCCTGGGAATAAACAAAATCTGTAAATCACACTTAAGTGTTCAACTGAAAAGCACTTGTTAATGCCTGAGATACAGCCAATATTTATTGTCCTAAAATAGATTTAATAAACATGCACTTACCATCAGCAGTATGAAGGAGTTTATGGCTCTTCAAAGTGCCTTTTGATTTGAACTTTTTCCCACACATATCACAAAGGTGGGTTTTCTCTGTGCTGTGACGATTCATGTGAGCTTTCAAGTTGCTCTTGCTGCGAGTGGCGTACTCACAGAGGGAACACTTGAAGGGTTTGACACCTAAAAATGAAATAATATACCAAGAAACAACTAGGCTGTGCTTTTCCATGACAGGGTGGACATTTGCTTGAAAGAAATTTCAGATCATGTAAGCAACATGGACAAAGAGAAACACTTCAAAATTTGGATCTCTACAAATAAGAAATTTCATCTACAGCTTCTGTGTAAATGATGATGAGCTCATGACAGCATCACTTAACCTGCTAAGAGAAAGGAGGAGTTCTTTCACAATTGAATATTGCCCTACTGAAGACAGGTACTGAGTTTAGCCAGGCAAACACTGATAATTGGGCCTTGCTATGCCTACCCTTCATTTTGAGGTAAAATCCAGGCTGCCTATGTTTATGCCGAATTGGTGTACATCTCCCTCTAGAAGTCTTCAGTAAACTCCCATTCTCTGTTTACTACCATCAACAGTGAGGAAACCTGTTGTAAGGAGGACTTCTTCATTAGGCAGTTAACATGAAAGCAGAAGTTAAATGTGCAATCTGTGTTTTACTGTTAATTAGTGTCAGATTTGCTAATGGTTCGGGCAGATATAAGCACTTAAAACTTCACGCAAACTGTCCAAAGCACACAGAGAGATACCCAGTGGGTCATCTAACAGGAAGTCTATAAGAACAAAGTAAATCCTTCAAAGAAAAGCTGAATAAATCTGAACTGGCAGAGTAGTTCAACAGTTTCATGAGGGTCTGCACATTTTAGATTGATACTCGTGACCTTAAAATTAGATTTACAAGCATGAAGAATTACAGTCTGCTTTAAGCAGACTTGATTGCACACTTTGATTTGGGAAGAAATTTCTATTCACCTCTTTCTCCTGACAGTTAGATGACATGGGTTCCCAGTTCCAGTCAGAATAAAAGAACTTTGTCTATGGAATGCACAAGGAATTTCTCTAACCTACATTTTGCCTTACCTAAACTCCTTAATGGAGGAAAGGTCACTGGAGAGGAGCTCTGCTCTGCTACACTGGCAGGAAAGCTCACAGTTAGAGCATTCAAACAAATGTGCTGAACTACCTATACAGGAACACTTTGGAAACAAGATACCAGTCTGAGAGCACCAAATCCCATTATCCCCTTTATGCAGAGGGATGAGTAAAGAACCTAAAATCACAGGCAATCTATTCCATAGATTACTAACGTGACTAAAGACCATGTAAGCTGTCTTCAACCTTTTATAAAAATACACAGCCTGGGTAGACACAAGATTTTACTGTCTAAAAATTTTAAATTCAAGGCATTTTTAACCCATGTGTTGCCATATTACTGGAATTTCTCCCTTAAAAAGTCATAAATATGATGAGCATTATCTTAGGGGATTTTGATTACTGTCTGTGTCTGTGGCAGCTAGCTGCCATGCTCTGCAGGATTTAATTAAAATACTCAGAGAATTTATATGTATACATCAAAGCAACTGGATTTCAATTGGTTTACTAACAGATTTACAGAGCAAGGATTTTTGGACAAATGTAAAAGGAGCAGCAGAGACTCATAAGAAGATACAGAAAATTACTTGTTTCAAAATACTGAGCATGTATTTAATTCACTCCTCCTTACTCACATAGAATACTTTATAGATGTTTATAAATGTGTTTTGGAAAAAAATTGCTTTCAAATTTTTTAAATTTTCATAAAACATTTAAACTGTCAGTTCATGTTCTGAGTATGAAGTTCCACATGTGACCCAGAATCCATTAAACTAATTAATTAACCTCCAATGTAGCTTAAAGTTTTGCATTCAAGTATAGAAATAAACTTAAATCTATTTTTTTATGTCAGTAAAGTTTCAGTGGAATGTGAGACTCACTATATGCCCAAAAGCTTAAAACCAGAGTTTTACCTTCATGAGCCCAAATATGACGTTGAAGGTCTGATCCATTCTTCATAAAATAAAAATCACAGTGGGGACATTTCACAGCTCGTTTTCCAATAAGTCCTTTCAGCTGAACTCTTCTGCCAAGAATCTCAGAAATAGTAGTCATTGATACCTCTGAGAGAAATGCAGAAGATAGTAAGAACCAGAAGGACATGAAGGAATTTATTTTGTAAGTAATATTGAAGAGCTAAAACCTGATTCAGTCCAACTTTTTAAAAGCTGTATTTCCCCTACTCCCACTCAAAACTGACTTGAGCAAAGAGCAGAATGACCTTCATTCCTTTAGGCCTTCTAGGATGCTCTGTCCTTTCTCTCCTGATCTGTGAACTCACTGTCCTCACTGCCTGTTTAAAAAAAAATTAATATTTTAAACATAAAAAAACTTGGTTGAGCCACTGGCACAAAAGATCATTTTATTACTGTGATCCTTCCCCATAAGCTAAATTGGCAATTTTTTCTTCAATATTTTCAAAAGCTTTATTCACTATTTCACCCCAGACTTCTAGATGTCAAGGATCTGAAGACAATTCATGTCAGCCACAGCTACAATGGTCAGAATTCTGATAATCAGGCACTTTAAAGGGAAAACCAGGCTCATGGAATAAATGTGACTGGAAGGTCACTCCAAGCAGAGTCAATTTTACAGTTCCATTTTCAAAGTCACATCAAGTTGCTTGGGGTCATATCCAGCCCTGCTCTGAACATATCCAAGGATGCAGATTCTGCAGCCTCTCTTGGCTCATTCCAGTGTTTAACAACCTTTATAGTCAAAACTGTTTTCCTAGTTCTAGTCAGGATCTTCTTGTTTCAACTGACATCCTTCATTGTACAGCTCCAAGAAAAATCTCCCTCTGTCTTCTTTTTAATTAGATTGCTGAAGACAGCAATTAAGATTCCGCTCCTGGCCTTTTCTTATTCAAGCTAGACACACTCAATTCTGTGTATTTCCTTCATATGAGATAATGTTTTGGTTGTCACAGTGAAAAAGTTCAAAATAATGAAGTTTAAATTAAAGTGGCCCAGACACATAATGAAAACACTGGCAGATGCTTTTAAAAATAAATCAAATTGCTCAATGCGCATCAGATGAATGAAATGCTATCTCTTGACTTAATGAAAGTACAACACTCATGCAATCTAAACCATAAGACAAGAAAGCTGGTGATATATTATGCCCCAAATCTTATAAATTTGAAAGTTCCTGTCTAAACTTCAAATTTTTACCAAAATCACCTTGTCTCCTGATGATCAGTCCCAGAATGCAATCAAAAAAATCCTGCCTGAACTCATATGCACAGGGAAAATAACCTCAAAAGGTAACTACAAAAACCAATGAACTGAGCAGAGATAAGTTCTAAGGTACCAAAAAATGAAAAATACAGCCATAAGTCTGAACCCTCATTCTGCCTTTCATGGCTTAGATCCTTCATTCATGACTGCAGGCTAGGATGTCTGCTCAGTGGGGAGCTATGGAAGCTGATGCCTCTCATGCCTCAGAACTATTAAGAAATATATTAAATCAGACAGTGGATGAAAGGTAAATAATTCTGAGAGCTGGGACCAGAACCCAAGACTCCTCCTTCACTGCTGAGTACAAAAATCATTGGGCAATAAAGCCAAGCTCTCTTATCTCTTTGGTTTGAAATACTGCTCTGCCAAAGTCTATGGAGATTTTTGTCTCACTGCCTTCATGGGACCAAAATTCAACTCCTCTGCAAATACAGAAGAGGAAGGGCTACTTTTTGATTTCACACTTTCTACTTGATGAAGCAGAAGTGACAAGGGAGCAGGGCATGCTGAATGATACTAAGAAAGGAAGGAGGGGGAGTTCTAGAACATTTTAATGATAAATATGAAAGTGTTTCAGTTTCAATTAATTTTTGATATGTCGTTTTAAAATTCAATTCCTGTTAAACAGTACCCGTATTTCCTTTCATCTTTATTAATTTTCATTTACATTTTTTGAAAACAACTGCACTCATGCCACCGCAGTATTTAATAGCTTATACCATCAGACCCCTCACATTTATTTGGCTTGTAATTAAGTGTGGTGTACAAATGAAGGATTTCTTCCTGATTACAAGGAGAAAATTCACAGAAATAAAAAAGATTTGTGTATTAATTCTTCTCCATATATTAAAACAGGGTTGTTGCATAACAGTTGCATAGGCATATCTTAGATATAGTATTTCTTTAGTACCACAGAGATATATCTAATAAATCTGCTATTCTGCCTTTAAGCTCTATTCACCCATGATACAAGAATTAAAAATGAAAACACAAAATAGCAGTGCAGATTTTCTCTTTAAACCTTACTGCTATTGTAACAGTTTAAAAGACTCACTTGAATAAAAAAAAATTTACACTGTACTTTTTTTTAGAGGGATTCAGATACCATAGGAATTGTTCAGGAGTATTTAAATCCATGAGTTTAGTACTTCAGGGCTCCAGAGTTAACTGGTATTTCTGGACCTCAGACACAGCACACACTGGTCATTCAGCAGTCAGTGGTCCAGTACAGGCTAATGACAACATGCAGGGGCACAGAACATCATTGTCCTGCCAGCTCACAGGTCCTGTTACTTAGGGAAGACTCCTATGCTCCCTGCCTGAGGCAGCACAAAGGCTTTAAAGGCACAGTTCTTGAGATTCAATTTCTATGCTTACTGGTGTTATACCTCCTGACTACAGTACAGTTCAGAAGCCTTTCCTCATCTCAATTTCCTGCATCAGACATGTCCTCTGACGTACGACAAGCCCTCCAACCACACTGCTCTGGAGTGGTCTGCAAATAAAGAGGTTTAGTAACTAAAGAGCTGAAGTGGGAGTTAAGGACGAAATTAAAGTGAAGGAAATTGTTTAAAACACGGGTCTAGCACTATCTAGTGGCAGTAGGAAGATAAACTACTGCTTTACCTATTATGCTGTACATCTGACAAGAAAGACAAGGAAAGTTACATCATTTTAATTGGATTTTTTTTCCTCACACTCAGTCTGAGCATGACCAGTGTTTTCCTTCTTTGTATCAAATTATGTCAGGTGATAAGGAGCACTGTAGATGAATTAATGAAAGTGTCACCTCTCCCTCTGCAGTAGCAGCAGGGCTTTCTATCCAACATAACAAAGATCCTGAGAAGCAGGAAATTAAGGACACACCAGTGTGACTGCTGAGCTCACATCAGTGAGGTTTAAATCAGTGCCCACACCAATATTTTGGCATCGAATTCCCAAGATCTCAGAAAGGGTTGTTTACTCAGGCACAGCACATTGACTCACAGCATTCATATTATTTTGTACTTGCACTGATAAATTAGGGCACCAGAAGGCAAGGTAGTTTGGAGCAGTTTGTTGCATCCAGCCAGGCTTGCCAGCTCCATTATTGCTGGCCACACCACATCCCAGCTGGTTCTAGCAGGAGCCCTGCTGCAGACTCCAGCTGCCCTGGGGGTCCAGCCCAGCCCACAGGACCTGGGCAAGCACAGGGCCAGCTCTGCATTCCCATCAGGCACCTACAGACAAATCATGAGCCCTGAACACATTCCTGTTAGTTCATGGAAGGCCAGTGGGAATTTTACATCTCCTGGGTTGCTACAGGATGTCTATATGCCTGATCCCAAAGTTCCCAGTGCTTAATTTGAATTCACTGTTTGCCAGATGAAGGCAGATTTCTCAGCATAATTACCTGACATACTCCACAACACACATGCTCAAACAGTAACACTTTTCACTCTAAATTCTAACATCTGCAAAACCAACTCAATTCTTACTCTAAACCAGTTGAATTAGAAAGAGACTCTTCTCTTTTTTAGGAATTACACATTACACTGCTCATTCTAAACCCTTATCCATTTAGTGCAATAGACTGAGAAATCTTCCTTGATTTTTTTCTTACCAGGGTGATTTGTCTTGATGTGAGATTTTATAAGTCGATCTTCAGAAAATGACTTCTCACACACAGGACAGGAATAACTCTTTTTATCCTTAAATGAGAAAGAAAGAGATTGCATTTTCAGTCTAGTGGTATAATCACTATAGTCATTATTCAGTAATACATGGTTCTCAACAAAGTTATAATTCAAGGTTCAGTTTTTAAGGAAAAAATGAATGTATTTATAGTGAAATAAGTAAAGGAGAAATATTAAAAGACTCTAAGCACATCATTAATCCTCATGAATACAGGGCTCCAAGTTATAGCAGATGAAAATATGCACAATATATGTAAGGATTATCTTCTGACTGATTCTGTAGAAAACCAGGAGTCGAAAGATCAAGTCACATAACAGAAGAAAATGTATTTGATGTAAGCAGTAATATTTAGGGGTTTTTCTTCTTTTTTTTCACAAGTCCCCAGCTGGCCCTTCTGAAAACTAAGGATTAGATCTTACCCTTCTGAAGACAACCACCACTATGTGGATTTATAAAATGGCCTGCAATTGAGCAGCAGAGTTAATAATGGCAGATGCCATTACTTATTCAGTGTCTACATTTCTAACTACTTTATAAATATTCAGCATTTTATGTATTACTGATAAAGTCTTATTCTACTATTTTGATTTAAAGACTACTGTGGATTTTCTCAGTGTCACTGATGTTATATTTAACACTATCAATCAAGTTTAACTGGAGAGTTTTGATGTAATTTCTTCCTATATGCAATTTTAGTCTAATTGTAATTTTCATGTTTTTATAAATGCATCTAACTCCATGTAAAAATAAAGGAATTTTCTCCATTAAACTTTAAATTAAACCTTGACACCCACAATATAAATTGGAGAGATGGATCTTTCCAGAAGTACCTGCTAGCACTGGATGCTCAATCAAATGAGTGAGTCATAGTCACCTCTGCACTGAGCAGATTAATTTTTGAGTGGATTATCAAAACCACAGATGGAGGGAGTCCAATTAGTCCTGACAGCTGGGCAGGTGCCCAGGTAACACATTACTTGGTTGGAGAGGTGCAGCTGCCCACCTACCAGAGATCTCTGAAAAGGTGAGCTGAAGCCACAGAACAGACACTTTCCTACTTATTCCAGGAGGACAGAAATACTTCCTGAAGAGTGTGGAAGGAAGATTATTCATCTAAATGAGACAGACCCCTGTGTTATGAGAAATTTGGAGATTACAGGAAGCGAATGGTCCTGAACTCTACCAGTTTCTGACCTTTGACCAAAGAGCATCTCTGAGGGCACGGGACAGACTGTCCCTGTGTGCCAAAAGGTAAGTTGACAAGGTAAATGACCAGCTTGGATGGGCAAGGAGGTTTTGAAGCAACTTAGGAATGAAGGAAGTCTTTGGAAGGAGGGTCAGGTCTCTCAGGAAGTATTTAAGGGGGCTGCTAGAGTGTGTAGGAAAAAAAAAAAGGAGGCCAAAGCTCAGTTTGAGCTTAAAGTTGCAACTTTTTAAAAGAATAATAAAAAATATATATTTTTACAAATATATTAATGGCAAAAGGAAGGGTAAGACCAATCTTTCTTCTTTACTGGATGAGAGAGGGAACTCAGTAGCTACAGATGAGGAGAAGGCAGAAGTGCTTAATGCCTTCTTTGCCTCAGTCTTTAGTGGGAAAATGGCTTGTCCCCAGGACAATTGTCCTCTTGGGTTGGTTGATGGTGCCAGGGAACAGAATGGTCCCCCCGTTATCCAAGAGGAGGCAGTCAGAGAACTTCTGA
>WBNO01005435.1:7428-46125 GCA_013400575.1 Peucedramus taeniatus | reverse complement strand
TGCCCAGCTCTGGCCCCTCAGTTTGGGAAGGACGTTGAGAGGCTCGAGCGCGTCCAGAGGAGGCAACGAGGCTGGAGAGGGGCTGGGAACACAAACCCTGTGAGGAACCACTGAGGGAGCTGGGGGTGTTCAGCCTGGAGAAAAGGAGACTCAGGGGTCACCTTGTCACTCTCTACCACTCTCTGAAGGGTAGTTGTAGTCAGGTGGTGTTGGTCTCTTTCTCCAGGCAAAAACTGGCAGAACAAGAAGTCACAGTCTCAATCTGCATCAGGGAAATATAGGTTAGATATTAGGAAAAAGTCTTTTATGGAAAGAGTGGTAAAGTGCTGGAATGGTCTACCCAGGGAGGTGGTGGAGTCACCATCCCTAGCTGTGTTTAAAAACACACTGGATGTGTCACTCAGTGCCACGGTTTAGCTGAGGTGTCAGGGAACAGGTTGGACTCTATGATCTTGAAGATCTCTTCCAACCTTGTGATTCTGTGATTCTGTGAATAGCAAGAAGGACTGTATAAGGAGGTCATTATTGTCCAGATGCTGCAGTTGTACAGCTGTATATGGGCACCTCTCTTGAAAGGAAAGCAAAAACTGATGTGTTTTCATGGCAGACAGGTTTTGGAATATAATGCAGCATTCACAGTTAGTCTCATGTACTTCTGAGAAACAAATTCCTGTGTGGAAGTACCTACAGGTTAAAACCAGCAGTAGCCCTAGAACACTTGGGCTGAAATAGCAATAAACACTCCCACAACTGTAGGCTGTGGAGCTCTCACTGACATTAATATGGCAGTGGCACAAGGAGAATTCTGCCTGAGCTGACAGTAATTTGCTCCTGTGAGAAATCCTGCACCAGGGACTGGGGATGGCAGCTACACAAGGATTACCACCCTGAGGGCAGTACTTTGCTGTGATGGAGTTGGGGCTGTCATTATTTTAAGCTCTGAGAATCTTAAGGGGAAAAAAGGAACATCAGAGAGTACTAGCTGAGTTTTGGAAGAGATTCAAGGAGCCAACAAAACTGACAAAACCTTGGAAAAGAGCTGTTAGTTTGTGGAATTAGGGTCTCTCAAATGATATAACCTAAATCTGCTACTGATGATTTTGTATTTCTACCTGAGCACATTACTCCAATAAAGACTGGTAGATTAATCATAACAAAACTCCATAGCAATGTTTGCATCTTTTCAAAGATGTAGTTGCATGATCACATTCATAATTTGGCACATGTAAGAAAAACAGCACCAAATCATTTAGGGGCTCTTGAGCTGAAATCTATTGACAGTCTGTTCCTCAAACTTGTTATATATCTGATTTCAAAATATACAATAAATAAAGGAAAAAATAGTATACTTTTAATGTAGAGTTGGGTGTCACTGGTCTCTAGTACTCACTGAATTAAGTATTTCTCAGTGTGGCCAGAACATTGAGACAAATGTTAAATGGAGAAAAAAAAATTAACACTCCACTACACACATGCTACTTCAACTGTAGTGCTGTTAACTGTGACAACTTTGCATTCTTATTAATATTCTTGAGGAAGGCAAGGCTACAAGCCTATATCTTAAGAGGAAAAATCAAAATAATCAGTAAATGTATCAAGAGCTATCAAGCAACATGAATAGATGGGTGCTGAGAACTCATCTTTCCACAAGATGATGGTAACAAAATTCCTCAATAATGAAATAATGTTAAGAGCTTTTTTCAAGCTGTTAGGAAGTTATTTACACCAGGTTCTGCAGAAGTGATCTTCAAAAAGGTTATCTTTTGTAGTGTAACAGAGCGTGCCTTGGAGCACTGAGTCCCTTCAAAGTGTGGCTCCAGTTTCTCACAGAGAGCTCCCAGCTGAAGCCAAACCCTTTCTTGGGTATTCAGGCTAATGCCAGAGTACTGGAGCTTATGCTGTCAGCCTGGAATGATCAAGTGTTCTTCTGTTGCTGCCCTGAGAGCTTGTGTGAGTCCTTCAGCGCAATGCCATCACTCTCAAAACAGCCTTTAAAAATCCCCTGTTGCAAATGAAGTATTTCAGAGCACCCAGACCACAACACAAAGCCCCAGAGAAGGTCCTCAGCTCCACAGCTCCAGATCTTCAGGTGCCCTGGCCATAGGTGATGACAGAAACCCTTCTAAGGCTGAGGCTGCAGCAGTACGTGAATCACATTCTCAGCATGCAAGTTCTCCTCTGGGAAGAATGAAAGTTATTTCTCCTATGCCTTATTGGAATACCTGCCTCTTAAATGCCTTTGAAGGTTTTTCTGAAGGACACAAACAAAAGCAAAGCATGGAGAGAACTGCATCTACCTTTGTTAGAGACAAGCTGCAAAGTCCAATCAGCTATTTAAATTTCAAAGGAAATCACTGTCTCATATTTGCTCAATACCCCTATTAGCCAATTTGAGAAAATAAAAGAAACTTTAAATAATTCCTAAATAAACATAGGTTTTTGACTGAAAGTGTTGTTTACATTCTATAAAACAGGAATTTAATTAGGTATATAAGTATTCTTCAACCTAGTGCAAATAAATTAGCCTAATACTATCACATATTTTCTTGTTTATACTATTTTTTTATTAAATAAGGCCACTTACATAATAATCACAATGCATCTCTCTTTATATAAATGAATAAAAATTGTGCTAAGAAAACATCAGCTACATTGCATTATCCATTTATATAGCTCTGAAGAGAATTTTATTTCTCTGAGGCATGTGTTTCAAGATAATTCAAGGGGTAGATATACAAGTACACAGTCACAAAAATAAAAATAAAAATGAAAACCTTCTATTAAATATTGGCACTCACAGAACATTTCCAGGAAAAGTTCCCGCAACTCAATTAACACAACATTTGATTGCATAATTTTGTAGAGGGCCAAAGCCTCCCACATCTATTCAGATCAGCAGAAATTTTACTTCTAATACCCATGGGATCAGAATTAGACCCCTGAGTTACACTTCTGAGGAGTGAAGACCTCCAGAAATCTTCACCACAGTTGTCATGATGTTCAAATAAAAATTTTCCCAAAAGATTCCTGCAATTAACTGATGTTCCATTAAAATGCAACTCAGCTAAAAGGATGTGATGTACCTAGGAGTCAGCTGTGCACACATGTGAAGGAGGCTACAGAAAAACGTGCAGATGTTTAGACAGACTTTTCTGAAGTCTGGCAAGAAGCAGAACTCAGCTCACAAAATGACAAGCACCTGCATACAGTACTTAAGCATTTTTTCATGAAATAACTATTAGTAAAAACAAATGCCAAGCTGATATTCATTATAGAAGTGAGGAATAAGAGCAAAAGCCGTTTTCCAACTGAGTGCCTGACCATTAGATCAGAGATGTTTTAGTTAATTGCTTCCCTTTGCAGTACCTTGCATTCTTGACTGCACAGCAGCACTGCTCCAGAGGCAGAGGTAACACAGCCAGACCAGTGACCATATGAAATTTTATTCTCCTCAGGAAGGGCAAATAAGCAATCAGAGCTTGAGCATCTCAAATCCTACAACAGCTATGCTATTACATGAAAGGTCAATAGCATAATGGAATTTCTAAGCATTCTTCCAAAGACAAGAATAATTTATATCCCAAAATGTGAATGAAATCAGATGTAGGCACCTAATAACGGGTGGTGGTTCTGGGTCTGAACTGCAGTTTTACAGAGGTGCTAATGTTGCAGTATCAATTACATACATAGACTTAAAATATGTTCAGAGACAAACCTCTCTGTGATGTTTATCTGCTCAGCACACTGAATATGGCAAAAGCCACTGGGGGCTATAAACAAACTCTGCTACCTACTTCAGCATTGTTTAATTTCACACCCTGCCCTTTAATGTTACCATGAGCTCATTCATAATATAAATTGTACTGAAGCCATTTGAAATTGCTCAGCCCTTTCCTAGGTCCCATGACATTGAAGTGATTGGTCATGTCACAGTTTGAACTTTGGAAGAGCTCAATAAATGCCAATAAACATCAAAAATCTACAATAAAAGCCCTAGAAGCAAAAGATGAGTACTGAAAAGCAGAGAATATATACAAAGTTTTGGGTTTGAATCAAGCCACGCCTCAATTCCCAGGCTTCAAAAGTAAAAATCTTCCCTGTAACAACAATGTGTAAACACAGAAGGCAAGAGGCAGCACTTTCACACTCCCCATCATCATCTGCCAGGGAATAACCAATCCCAAATTCAGTGCAAGACTTGGGTGCTGCACAGAGAGTAAGGTGGGTGGCTATACAGTGATATATACAAGGATGAAGGGAAAGCTGCTTTTCAATACCCATTATTTATCTTCTACAAATAATGCAGGGATCCAGCTGAAATGCAGCCAGCGAGGAGGTGATGAAGGATACACATCCACACAAGGAACTGAACTGAGATTTCAGTATCTTCTGTCTCCAAAGAAATTTTAATTTTGATATTTATTAAGAATTGATTTTTCAAATTAAAATTAAAGTAGATTTCCACATTTAACTATGCATAGATATACATTTGAAGAAGTGGTCCTTTTCACTGAGATATGCATGGAGTAAGTATACCAAGCAGTGGGCACAAAGACCAGTATGAGAATTGCCAAATTCTAATACATGAATTTATCAATCCATTTAAATAAATATATTTGACAGTAAGCATCAGTAAACATGTTTCTGAAAGATCTTGCTGTCACAATGGTTTTAATTATGAAATCCATTTTCTCAGTTCTATTTAGAATTATGAAAATGATCTTCCTGGTGGGAGCTGTTGGACATTCATCACACTTGAAAAACAGGTACTTACGGAAGGATATAGGAGAGCTAATTGTACACTCTTTTTTTTAAGTGCTCTTAGACATCAATTACACAAATTTTTGCTATCAGATGGGCATCATAAACATCATTAATTCAAAAACATCCAAAAAGAATGTCTGTTATGTTGAGACGTGTGTTACGTTACATTTTCTGCACCTTTCACAACAAATTCAGATTCCATTTCAAATATTTACAGAAGAGGAGGACACAAGGGGGGAAAATTTTCCTTTTTGTGTCATCTCTTCTGTTTGGTTTTTAAGTTCTTCAGAAGTAACTGCTTAAGAAGAGTAAGAGGTGAAGTGTTGCTCTGTTCCAAATACCTTTAAAATAACTTCAGCTGTTGGAAATACTGACCAATAGCCTACCAAGACCTGGTTTTAAGCACATGGCACTCTGAGCTGGAGCTGGCACTCTGAACAAGACAGGAACCTTTAAAATGAGATCTCTCTGTCAACACAACAGAAAATGTTAGATGTTCAAATGCAACTAGGTGGAGATACTAGGAAAAAAATTCCTTTTCAACAACTTAAATATCTTTTGTCTGTAGTAACTAAGAAGAAAATATTTTCCTTTTACACACATCATCTATTTATAAAGGAAGGGAATTCAGGTTCACATAATGAAGTAAAGTAACAATAGTACCAACTTTATTCTACTTGCTCAAAGGATCTGAAAATACTGGGAAAAACAAGGAGAGGAAATGGATACAGACATACTCCCCTGGAAACACCTCTGAGAAAGTCCAAATATCCAGTTACTCTAAGTCAGGTATTTCCAGAAGTATGCAGAGAGTATGCACAGATTAGAACCCTCAGCTATGTCTTCAAGTATTACCACAGAATTACAAACTCTGAAGAAGACATTGAATTCAGACAAACACACATTTGGTTTGCTACTCACCAGATCTGTGTGAACTTTAAGGTGTGCCTGGAGCTTGTACTTATCTGGAGTGGAGTAGTCACAATGTTCTGTGGGACATTTCAGCAAAATATTGCTGTGTTTCTGGATGACGTGACGCTTAAGGCAGTTCTTGGTGATGGAGGAATAATTGCACTGGGAGCAGTAATATAAATGTTCTCGAGTGTGAGTACGGACATGCATGTCATAGTGCACCTGGTACCAAAACAACTTGCCTGAAAATTAAATTAGACATGGAGAAAGTAATTCTTAAACAATTGTTAGTGAAAATTCAAGAAAAAAAACTATTTTCTTTCAGGACAAAACACACTGTTTGAATCCTGTCCCTTTTGTCTTTAATGAAAACTTGTCTATAGACCCTTTGCTACTGAAAATGTATTTACAAATACACCTTTGCCCAAAAAGACCATGTTATGTGTCCTGAAACAGCCTAACAAGAGCAACTTTAGTACATATCAATGATCTTTTTCCTAAAGCAAGTCCTTTACATCTGTTCTCTTATGCGAAGAATCTGAATGCAACTGTACACTAAAAGAGACTGTCAAAATATTTTTCATTGTTTTCTTTCATGTTACTCCTTTTTAAAAGCCTTTTTGGCATAATGGCACCAAAAAGTTCAGAGCAATCAACCTAAAGTACAGTGTTACATGAGGTTTCAAAAACTTGCTTTTTTAGACTTTGATTCCTTTCCCTTTTCAAGAATGAAAACTACAAAATACATCCCGAATTGCTTCCTTTCCAGTTAGATAAACACAACCATTTTCAGTTAGAGTTAGTGGAAATGGTGTGTTATTCCCACTTCCATATATGAAAAAACCCAAACAATTACAATTAGGATAGCCTTGATCTGATATTATGTAATTAAAATTTTCATCTCAAAGAACCTGGTTCAAAACAAGACACAAAATTATGCCAGTATCTATGTTTCTATTGTACAGAATATAGATTACTATAAATTCTCCTACACTATATTAAAAAAACTGGATTTTATACTAAGCTATAATGAAGCTCAAGCAATAAAGCATGGACTGAACTAATGCTGATCACATGCCTAAATCTGCTGTTCTTGGCCCCAGAAAGTTGTGAGCTGGGGAGATGCATGTGGACAGAAATAATCTAATTCTATCGAATTTCACATCAGCAGAAAATTGAGCCTTGCAAGGCCCTGCTTTCCTATGTTCCACTAGTGAATTTTTTTGAAGAGATTTGACTCATTTCACATTATTTGTACAGCAAAAAGCAAATTCCACTAGATCCCAGAATCCATAATGAACTACAAAATTAATGCTGCTGCAAAGATACACAAATATATCCAACACTGTAAACTGGAGGAGCAGGAAAAAGATACCTCACTGCATAGGATTTAAAAAAACCCAAATATAATTCCACTGCTTCTTACCACAGTATTCACATTCCAAGTCTCCATAAACCTTCCTTATCCTCTCCTGCAACTCAGTGCTCATTTGTCTCTTCTGCAAGCTGTCCAAGATCTGCATGAAGGCGACGGATCCACTCCCCCCGCTGGCTGTAGCTGTGCTGGAAGAGGCTGCCTGTGGGCTGATGGCTGCACCAGCTTCTGCTGCTGCCAAAGGGTCTGTGGGTTCTGCTGAATTTTGAATGGGTGGATTGCTTGTTTCTGATTCACCAGGAGGAGCAGACTGGATTCTCTCTTCAAGAACTGGAAGGTTCTCAGTCATTGCGTTGTTCTGACTCGCATTTAAACTTTTGTCTTCAGATAGTAAAAGATTAATTTCTTCACCCTGCTCGTTTAGAGAACTGCATTGATTAACCTCCTCTTCATTTGGGGGAGAACCTTTCAACTCCTCAGGGCCAGCAGTACCATTTTTCAGCAGGAAGCAGTCTGATGCTACACAGGGCTGAATGTCTGGGACTGCTACGTCTGTTGTCTGACACAGTGTCTCTGCTACATTCTTCATCAGAGGATTTTCCAATTCTAAGGAAAGGACTGCATCAATTTTTTCATCACCATTATGCTGACCATCATGGTTTACATCTGCAGCTGCTGACTCACCTTTAGAAGCAGATGGCTGTGGGGTGTTAACATCATCAGTACTCATGACAGTCAATTCACCTGCAGTTTGTGTCTGCTGTTCCCCAAGGGCTTCTGGCTGGATGTCACCTCCTGGCTCAAGCAGGCAGAAGCTTTGGTTGATAGAACTATTAAAAACAAAATCCTCCTCCAGATCTGCGTGCACATCTTTGATGTGAGCACGGAGCCTCACAGAACTGACAAACTTCTTCAGGCACACAGAACACACGTATACAAAAGGGTGCTTTCGAACATGAAGCTCAAGGGCTTGGTATTTAGTGGCTCCATGCCCACAGAGCTCACAAGCAAAGGGCCTCTCATCACCATGAACAAGCATGTGACGGTCGCGGTCCAGCTCATTTTTGAATTTGCGCTCACAAATATGGCAGTCGTAGAGAAGTTGTCTTTTGCCCTCTCGTGTCATCAAGCGAAGCTCATCAAAAACATCTTTCACCTTTTTGTCTTGAAGGTCGTGAGTTTCCTTCATATGCTTGATCAAATTTTTTACATCTGAGTATTTTTTTTTGCAGAAACGACAGTGCTGCTTAATCTTCTTATGAACCCTTTCGATATGGACTTTGAGATGGCCTTTGCTGAGACAGGTGAAGGTACAATAGTCACAGCTGAACTTCTCCCCAGTGTGCTTCCGCAGGTGAACGTTCAGGTTGGCTTTGATGGCACTGGCATAGCTGCAGTAAGAACATTTGTAAGGTTTCTCATTTGTATGAATCCTCAGATGTGCTTGGAGGGAGTGTTTAAATTTGAACACCTTGTTACAGTATTCACACGTAAAAATTTTCAGTTGAGTTGGACCCAACCTAAAAAAAAACAAACAAGCAGTTATATTTACAGTAGTGAACCTTGGTAACATAATGCGTTGAAATTTCCCTAGACTTTCATAATGGACAGAAATGCTTAGTTTTTAAAAAAAATGTATTCTCCAAAGACATTTTAAATTATACAGCTTATTCATAGTTAATTTTTAGCTGTTCTTTTACTTAAAGGTCTCAGAAAAATACCTCAGTTTCATGAAAACAGATAGGGAAGCACTATATTCTTATTCTCATGAACACAAATATAAGTACTTCAAAATTACCTGCTTGTTTTCATTGCCTGTTCATATGGGGTTTGCTGAATGGCATATTCTTGATATCCTTTTCGTTGTGATGGGTCTTGGACTGCTGTGTCTGGAGTTTTGGGTTCGCTTTCATGAGGAGAAGCCTCAAGAGGAACAATTTTTCTGGCTCCTAAAGGAAGAATGAAAAGAATGCTCATTAAAAATCTCACACTAGAACCATGCATTGTCTCTAATATAAAAGTGTAAATTAAACAATAAACTCTAATAATTAGTTTGACTGTTTTAGTTTCTGTTGTTAATGATGGATACACTTCCAGAAGCCATCAGTACTTACACCACAGTTCTGCTTAAATAACTTGCCAGGACTGATAGCTCAGACTGTTATTCATGGTACTTGATGCATGCTACAAGGAGATCCTACATCCAAATATTTTCACCTTTAAAAGACTGTAAATCTAAATAAAATTTTAATTTTTCTGTTTCTGCTTCATATCACATGCTTTAAAAAATTACACCAAGCTATTTAATCAGTTCCACAATTAAGGCTGGGGAAAAGTTTAGTCTAAAAGACAGTTTAGTCTATATTTAAAACTATGTACACCTTTTCCTTGAAGACCTTATATTTTGGGGCATATTGCCATCCCTCAGAATAAAAGAATATATTTGGAACAGACTTCCCAGGGCAGTGGTCACAGCTCCAAGCCTGACATAGCCCAAAAAGTGTTTGGACAATGCTCTCAGGCACATGGTGTGATTCTTGGAGCTGTCCTGTGCCAGGCCATGAGATGGACTCCATCTTTGTGGAGCCTTTCCAACTTAGGATATTCCGATTCTATGTTCCATGGGCACTTCTCAATCTCCACTGGGAGCAGAAGGGGCTCTACTGAATGCATTAAGCCCAGATTCCTGAAGATATTATTTATAAGATATAGGCAGTACTAACATAAAGTCTCTGAAACCACAGTGGGGGTTACCCAACAAGAGGTGTGAAAGACTTGGTGATATTACATGGAGGAAAGAAGTGCTGTAGACAACAAAGAGAAAAACAGAGATTCTGTGGGTCCTTCAGAGTGATTTTAAGTGGGAAATAGAGATATTTTGAGAAGAGGCCATTCAGGAGTATGCAAAGCTATTGAAGCTTTTCCTATCAGACTGGACATCAGGCAACTCTGTAACTAAACAGAGTAACTAAACTGTAATAGATTTCTTGCTCGCTTAACTGGCTGCATCTAAAACCAGCTTTTTTGGAATATTGTTTTTTAATAATGCTTTCAGGTCTGTACTAAAGATTCTGCAGGTTCAACAGAACTGATCTTCCCAGTTATCACCCTAAACGTTACCAGAACATTACAGCTTCTATTCTTCCTGTTCCCCTCTCCCACAAATGTCAGGTTGTCCACAGGATTGCATCTCCCAAATTGCACTGTCCCACTGAGATGGGACATTGTCATTAATGCTCTCAAGCCATGGTTCAGTCTGTGGGTTCAGTACAAAGGTAACAGAATAGACATCGGACACCAGGAAAGTGTTCTGATACTTCAATACTTAAAATAGCAGCAAATTCTATAGAGTGACTCAGTTAAAAGAAAATAGGTCTTAAACTGCTTTATATGCATGATTGCCTCTTCTAGGCCTCCCATTTCTTTACTGTGAGACAAAGATTCTCATTAAATGCTCCACACTAACTCTCCTCTGTGTCCTTCTGCATTTCAGGATGTTTGAGCATTTCCTAAAAGGACTTCCAAACTGTTTAATAGACTTTTGTACTACCACTATAAAAATTTAATCACCTAAATTGGGTGAACTGAATATATACTCACTAGATAAATACTAACTCACCAGTATTTTACATACTTTGAGTAGGCAGAATGCTCCAAGGTTATTTTCATGTTACTGCCTCTAAATTACCTATGCATTTCACAGAGAGATAAATGTCTTTAAAAACTTGAAGAAGGAGATTCAGATTTTCAGACATGCTGAAGAAGTACCTGCTCACAAAAGGCAATCACATCCCCCAGTGGGAGGTTGCTACTTCCCACCCTTAGAAGATAGGGAAGCATTAGGAAACATTAGATGTCTCCATCCACTTGGGATGCTGACTGAGGGTGCCAACAGACCAGCAGCCACAGCAATCGCCACTAGATCACAAACTAATGACTACAGCAAATGCTCAGGAATTGAGAAAATTGGTTTCTAGGCTCTACCCAGCCTATTCCCCACACATCCCAAAAGAATGCCCTCAGTATTCAGGCTAGGGAAATGCCTAAGAACATGGCAAACACATACAAGGTCTTATTTTTCATTAAAAACATCAAATGCCGATAAGGAAGATAAAGGTTTTCCTGCTTCCCTAGGCAATCATTTCAAGAAATCAAAGCATATAAATATCAGGGTAAAAAAAAAGTTTACTGTACTGATCATTTCTTTCAGAAAAATCCTTCCTCCAGCACTATCATATCTCTATTTTAAAGGCAGAATCGACTTTAGTTTACTAGACTTTATTTATGCCTTTTGCTTTCCTCTTTTCAGTCAATATCATCTAAGTAAATCTGCCTTCAGAAGAATAAGATTTGAGTTCCTCATGGCATTCTGACAGCAGCTTCTACAGATAAGCATTACCCAGTGAGCCTCATCTCTGGCTCAAACTCACTGATGGCCTTCAGTGTCTTACAGTCTGTCCCTTAGAAAAACAGCCTGTCCTTCACTACAGAGTTCTCCAATACTTACCAACAGTATAAAAGATAATAGATTTATCAGGAATGGATCAGAAATAGACCAGGAAAGAACATCAACCTAATTCCTATTAATTCAACCAAATTCTGCAACATCCTAAAGTTTCAAGTATGGATCACAAAAAAGAATAAAGAAGAACCAAAAAACAGTAACAAAGACAAAATCAGAAGTATTTTGTTTGGGAAAGGGATACAGAATTTGGAGACCTTCAGCTTGGAAAAGAGGTAACTGAAAGTGAAATATCAGAAAAAACTCTGTAATTAGCAATACTGTGAAAAAAAAGTATGAATAATCATTATCTCGCAGCCCACAAAAACCAGTTCAATGCAGACCTTAACTAAAGGAATATGCACCTTCACCCCACATGTAATTAAGTTATGGAACAATTACTGCAAAATGTCACAGAGACTGAAAATATAAATGCATTCAAAATGGTATTTAGACAAATTAATTGATACATATTAAATATGATAATCTAATGCAAACACCAGCTCAACAACTGTCAGAATCCATGAGACTTTACACAGTGTCTTTTTTCTTTCCTATAGAGATGCTGTATGTTGCCTTTAGACCAACTTTTTTTTGTTTTAAAAAAGGACTTTAGCTGAAGTTAAAGTATTAAAAAACCTACATAATGCAGGTATACATAACAGAATTTAACTGTACAGACCATAACTCTGGTCTGTAAAGTTAAAATAATGTGCTATGGATATGAAGTGAATATTTATTTCTTGCAATCTCTTTTTGAAGGAATGCGTTTTTCCAGATTCCACAATATCCTGTCAAATGTGCTCCAAATGTGTGTGATCCATAGTAAGGCAGTTCTGAAAGTCAACTCATCAGAAACCAACTCTACCCATAATCCCAAAGCTCTCCATGCAAAACTATCTCTAACCCTCAAAAAAAAAGCTAAAAAAAAAAAAAAAGCAAAAGGACCATTTAACACTTGTGTAGGTTAGGTCACCCTGAGAAGGAACACATTTTAATGCAGACAAAAAGAGAAACGCAGACCTGTGTATGAGAGGATGAAGATTCCCCCTTTCACCAGGGCTGAACATTAGATTGGCTGAGCTAAATCAATCTGTAAACCCACAATAACATGAACACCTGCTCACATTCAGGGAGGAAAACTTTCATTTTCCTAACCTTGCCTAATTCAACATTTCCTTTAGTCAGCATAAGGATAACTGGCCCTCCATTCACCTACATGTTGCTGATGCCAGAAAAGTACCTGCACAGGAGTTCATGAACTGGATTAGAGAGGGGATCTGCCTAAAATCTACACCATATCTCTCCTTCTGCAACTACATTATTAATTTTTTAGTGTGTTTTACTACAGAAGTGCATCAACAGGCCCAATGATCTGAAGGACAGAAAGCTGGGGCTGGAGAACAGCACTTGCTTGTGACAGCAGTCTGTACTTACTGACCAAGATACTTTGAAAAGGGGCAGTCCCAGTCCTCCTCCTTTCCCCAGAAGGCTCATTTTGCCTGATATTAAATCCATTCTGATGTGTCATAAATCCACAACCACCATTCCATGAGCTACAGAACAGAAATTATCTTACACAAAAAAGACTCTTATTGGTTAAAAAGACTGCCACCAGTTACACTAAGTCGGTCCCACAACAGTAAGCAAAATGACATTCTTCCACTTCTTCCTCACTGCCCAAATTTTGATGGAAGAAGGAATTAAGTGCTCATAGATTACAGATAGAGTCCTCTCAAACAGTAGCACGAGAACTCAGGAGGACTTTTATGGACAGTAGAAATCAGGGAGAGAAAAGCCTTCACGTGTTATATTAAGAATTTGCAGTTGTAAAAAAAATCCAACTCCTTTAGAAAACAAAAAATAATTCTTTTCAAGAAACTGAATGCTTCATGCTATTTTTGTATTTCTTGAAAACAAACAAACAAACAAATAATCTACCTCTGATCATCTTCACAGGAACTTAGAATGAATCTCCTAGTAACAAGTTGAGTCTTTAAAATATTACAGAATTTACATAAAACAATAATTTAAATGTTTGCGTCTCTCCTGAATCAAACTAACTGAGCATGAATAATAAATTGGTTTTGACACCTTGATAATTTACAGAATTTAAGCATGGGAAACAAAATACATTAAACACCCAGAAGATGGAATATTTGGACAAATTTATTCACTTGTTCTTAAATACAGCCTTAAAAAAAAGTGTCTGCCATTCAAAACAATTTTCAGAAGTGCATATAACTGTAGTTATTCCCTCTTTTAATTGTGATGCTTATGAAAAACTACTGTGTTTGATCTGATGCCTTGGTGTGCTCATGAACTCAGCTCTCCTTCTCTTCAAAGTCTCCACATCCCTCCAGTTAGAGAACCATGGAGTGGTTTGGGCAGGAAGGGACCTTAAAGGTCATCTAATTCCAACCTGTCTGCTGTGAGCAGAGCCACCTTCCACTAGACCAGACTGCTCAAAGCCCCATCCAACCAGGCCTTGAACACTCCCAGGGATGGGGCATCCACAAATTCTCTGAGCAGACTTTTCCATGCCTCACCACCCTCACAGTGAAGAAATTTTTCCTACAACCTAATCTAGAACTACCCTTTTTGAGTTTGAAGCTATTTCCCCATATCCTCTCACTCCATGTCCAGGTGCAGGACCCTGTGCTTGGCCTTGCCCTGCAGGAGCTTTGCCCAGGCTCACCTCTCAAGCCTATCAAGGAACTTCAAGGCCTACACTAAAAAAAAATCTACAACTTTTATTCAAACTGTATTTACTCTGTGGGTTAATGGCAGCTTTCAGATTTCTATAGCTGTAAATCTATTACCTTTCAAAGGCCTCCCAAGAAAACACTATAGAACACCTGGGAAAATCAAAGTTGCCCAAATGCCCTTTCTGGGAAGTTAAAAACTGATTGATCCTGTTTGTTCAAAGGGATTTTGAAAATAACAATTTAGTCATAATCTAAATGATACAAAGCATTGTCCCAAATCTCATTAGTGTTTAGCAAAGTTATAGTAGAGTGTTAATGCAACACTTCTAAAAGAATATTTTATTTAAGAGGGGAAAAATACAGTCTAAGTAGTTCCTTAATACTGGGAATAAAATACAGCTAATTCTTAAGGCCTTCTCTATTTTTCTAATTGTCATCTGAAATCTTCCAACAGAATTTTGCTGTAATGGACACAAAAAGGGATATTTCCATGCACCCTCAAAGTTAGGTAACAGGTGGGTACAGATTGCTAATGCCTGCAGAGAAAGGACTAAGTTTAGATAGTGCTTAAGGAAGTTTAAACTTCATTTTCAACTTAACTTTACAGATGGTCCAGTACACAGAGAGCAGAAGAAAAGGGAGAACTATTTTATCTATTTATATTCTCCAACAGGAGTCTACAGCAGTAACTCATCTCTTCAGCGTAAGATAAATCTCCAGAAAAATGACTATGAAAAAGACTGTGAAAGAGCTTTATTAAAAACTCCAGACGTTCAAGTATTACTGAGCAAGAGGAACTGTCTAAGAATTGCTAGTGACATTAAGATACAGTTAGATTGTGGAAATTAATGGAAAAAAATAGAAGGAAAATCAATGAAAAATAAATTATACCATAATCACATTAAATGAAATATTTTTCTCTTTAATCTTTAATCACTTACATTGTATCTTCTAGAATTTCCAAATTCTGAAAAGTTGGGTGACAATTCACAACTTTTTGAAGAGTACTGACTTTTTTATTACACACAATTTAGCTGGGAACTTGAAGGTAGTAAGATTATTAATTGTCAGTCAAACAGATGAGAGGACCTTCAAAAACTGCTGCAGGTTCATACTTGACCATAAATCCTTCTGGTTCATTAAAGCCTTCTGAATGTTTGATGTACTATGCCCAAGTACCTCCAAAGTTTAAGTTATTTTACTATTTTGAATACCTCAAAAAGCATATGTGCAAGAAAGCCCAAAGTTTTGGTTTCCAAAGAAAAATTTTACTAGGTAGCAATTAAGGCAACAACATCCACTAGATTTACATTCCTCTCCTGCATCACATGCTTCCTAAATTTGCTTCATTATCTATGTTTATTATTATTTCATTTGCCTTTTTAGGCCAGTTTTGTAAGGAAATGGATCTTTGATTGCATTATCCACCATGTCTTTCCTCCCCTTCTTAGAAATTCTTCTAGCCCCTTGCAGAAATGTAAAGGTCTAAGATAAAAACTCTTACAAAGTTCGTAAAATTTAGCACCAGGAGAGGGGAATTTTCAGTTACGGCTCCTTCCAAAAGCCCTGAGAAATGGAGGTTTGTCTACATCCATAAATTAACACCTAAAGGATCCCACTTACACCTCCATGAGTCCCTGAACCAGCATATCACAGAGCTCAATATCAAAAGATATTATCAACACAGAGAATCCTGCTAGCTTCCAACCCACAACAACAAAATAAAGACTGTGAAGTTGTTCTGATAGTTATAAGCAAAACAAATACACAGAAATGTTACAATAACAAAAAGGAGAACAATCAAACTACAAAGCTGAAAACAATGCACAAAATTGTAAAAAAGGAATTCTGATGGTCAGTCAGAATGGTTAATGGTTTATACAAACAGTTAAATGCAAATCTAGGTTTAACTAAATTGTTTGAATACTCTAATCATTATGCAGAACTTGATTTTCAAATATATTCCACTTTTCTGTTCTCTGGTCAGTGTTTTATCATTTTCTTCTTTAAAACTATTCACAGACTAAACATAACTGATGTTAATGCAGTAACTGAGGTTAACTACAGCCAGGTCCAGCATTTCTGGTACCTATGTAGAAATGTGACTGAAGTTCTACAATTACATAGCTGCCAGATGTGGAAACTCTATCAAGATAATCAAATAATGCTAAATATTTTTCATACACTAAATATTCTGAGCAATTTTGTCTTAGACCAATGAATGTTTTATACAGTGTCAGCATAATAAAAGAATTATTATATAATTGGTGATTTTGGTTACCTGGAATAGTTTCATGGGCTGTCAAAACCACACTTATTATAGGATTTTTAGCTCCTGAAACCTGTTCAGTCTCTTTAGTTGATGCTGTTTTCTCTGTTTTCTGAACTCTGGGCCTCTTGGGAGTTTTTTCTCGCTCATCTTCCTTCCTGTCAAGGTCAACGTCAGAATCATTACCTAAAGAGCAAACATCAAAAAGAAGGTAACTATGTACAAAAGCAATGCAGGTAAAACACAGTTACTAACACTGCAAGAACAAATGGGGAGAAAATTTATGCTACAGTAGAAGGAAAGATGTTATCAAAACAAGATGTACCACATGATCCCCAAAGGGGAACTTTTTTCCCCTCTATTTAATAAAACTAGCATGATACTTATACAAACAAAGAAAATAAGAGAGAAAAAAATCAAAATTTAAAAAATGAACTCTAAGAAACATGTTTCTAAAGTCATTCACATTATTGTGGATTTCTGTGAAAATGTCATAAATGTCAAAGTTCTCATGATTTTGCAATTAATGAACAATTTCTTTTTCTCTTTTCCATATTTAATTGTTCTGACAATCTTAGGATTATTTTTTCTAGTACTGGCTTCATTATCCATCTTATTTAAGGACAAATCTTTTGCCAATCTCTTTGGATTAGACCTTCTTCTGCTCCTGTTATTGTAAATCAACAGCCAGATACATAATTTCCTTTTTAGTGTTGATTCAAGAATAATTAGGGCTCAAAACAGTTCTTTAGTTCAACCTAACTCCCGACATGTAACTCCTCATTTTGAAGGTCTGCACTTCCAAAACACTCCCTGTTGCTGTTCAGAATGTCTTCAACCTCTTACATAGGGTAAGTTTTCAACCTGTTAACTAGAAACCCACACAACAGTTATACACAAAAGACTCTTCTGAGATAAACATGAATAGCCAGTAATCAGCTGATTTTCTTTTTTAAAGCAAATGAGGAATTCCTTTACTGAAATTCTAAATAACAAAAATAAAAGTAACAAAGAACAAAGCAAAAAAAAACCAAGTGTCTTTATAGATAAATTATTAGCAGCATAGATTAAAAAACAGAGAACTCTTAAGTTTATGCAACTAAAGTTTCTTATATTAGATGAATCGGTAGAAGATGCAGACAAGAAAAAAAAAGTTGGCGAATTAAGGCATTATGAAATGTTCCAGAGGCAATGAACAAGGAAAGAAGAAACTAATGGAAGAAAATTATGAATAAACCCAGCGAATCTTTCTTTTTTTCCTTCTCTCAATCTACATCAGTTGATTCAATCTACAGAGCAAGTAATTCCATGAATATACAAAATATGCTGTGGCTGCCGTAATGAGACAGGGAAACAAACTATAAATAAAAAAACAGTAAGAGCAAAGCTGTAGTGTGTCCAGACTTGTTTCTGTCATGCAAACAGCAGAAGAAGTGAAAGATATACAACATGGAAGTGGTTGTTTTAATTCCAGCAATATTTTGTAAATACTCAGCTGAGATGGAAACAAAGACTGTCTCTCTCTGTGGCCTGACTCTTATGGAACAAGGGTTTAAAGTGTCCTGGCTGTTCCTTAAAAAAACAAAGGACACAAGCAGAAGCTAAAGTAGCATGGGTAAGGTTGATCACATAACCTGTATAAACCACAATTTCTTTACTAAACACAGAACCAGAAGGAAATGAGGTATGCAAGAAGAAGTTTAGCTTTCTTAGGTATCCTGAGACAGAAATCTGTATGCTGACAACTGGCAGTGATTTAATACTAAACTGTAAGCCTAAAATTCATATTTAGAGTCTCCAGAATGAGGAACAACCACAAAGCAAACTGAATTCAAACACAGCCAGACATGATTCTGCCCAGCTTCCAGTTCCTCTGCCTAGAGAGCCTCCAGCTTTTCAACACCTATTAATGATTTCTCCAATTTCATTACAAAAATTCCTTGATCTATGCCTCTTCTCAACTAGGTTCTTCTCTGTGGACTTTTATGATTTTGGAAAATATTGCTGCTTTATAGGTATAAAGACTTTCATAATGTCCCCATTTAACTCCTTAATATAGTTGTAAATTATTCATTTATACTAAAAGCACATAGTTCTAACACTGATATTTTTCTGAAATACTTGAAAGGGATACTTGAAGATAAAGAAAAATCCCCTTCAAACCAAACCTGCTTGTCCAGTGGTTTCTTTTGGTGTGCTGAGCAGGGGTGGAAAGAAACAGTGGGACTCTATCTTACATTCTTTTCCAACCTTAGTGATTCTATGAAACAAACACATATTTTCACATTTTCTTCATTAAACAGCCTCTGTTAGTTGGTCAGCAAGAATAAAATGAATCATCACAAATTTCTCAGCAGGACTGGGCTACCAACACAAGAAAGTCTTCTCATAAAGAATCAGAATACACAGAATCAAAGAATAAACTGAGTTGAAAAGGATCCACAAGGATCACAAAGTCCAACTCCTGGGGCTGCACAGGACTGTCCCCAAGAGCCACACTATGTGCCTGAGAATGTAATCTGCTTATTGAATTGTTTCCCTGAGGGTACTTCACATACTGGCTTAGTTAATTAATTAATTACTCTGCTTTTGTTCAGTGGGCAGTAAGCAAAAGTGAAAAGCATTAGAAAAAAGTCCCAAAAGATTTTATATACCTATGGACAAACATGCTTTACCTAAAAGAAATCCAGAACCATATATTGGAATGAAAGCTCTGATGAGGAGAAAGGAATTTTCTCCACTTCACTAGGGATCATGTAATTCCTAATTGTTATATTAATAGAATCCAAGCACCTTACTCCTAAACTCTCCTTTCTAACCATTAGAAAGATTCTAACCAATAATCAGTTTAATGATGAAGTAAAGTGGCTGAAGACAAATAACAAAACCATTTATTACCTTTTCAAGTTAATATGCAAATCTATTAACTTTTGAGTATTGGAATTCTACTAAAAAAAGGAGAATCACAGATTTTGAGTTTGCTTGTGATCCATGTTAGTGAATAACTATGACCACAGTAGCCAACAATTGTTTCACATTGTTTCTCTTTCCTGACTTGCCTCTGTCAAGCAGATTAGTTTGGCAGTTCTTTCAGTCCAACCAAGGGTCAAGGTGAAGAGATGTATTACAACAAATATTGCTGACTGTATCCCTGCTTTCAAAACAGACCACAAATATTATTTAAAGACTTAAAAACAACATACAGAATTGCAATATAGAAATATTTCTTTGTTAAAATGGTGCTGCTTCATACGCATAGAATATTTGTGCATGTGGGTTAAGCACTAAAAATTATGGCCATACAAAAAAAATTTCATACAAGACCCAAAGCTGGTAGGTATTTCAAACAAAAAACTGAATCTCAACTGTCTATATGACAAAAAATATGTCAACTTTCTCAATATGAGCTCAATATGAGCTGAAAACACCCATCCCCTAACAGGAGGATTACACCCAGTATGAGCAAAGGTGTGAGGAAGCTACTGAGTGCTGTGCAATCTCAGCTAACACAAACGAAGCCCACACGTAATAGGTGAGAAACAGCAGTGAGAAAACTCCACTGATTTCCTGATCATACATCTGCTACTAGTGCTGAGGATCTGTAAGAACATTCTCACCCTCACGTGATACCTGATCAAAAAAAAAAAGTCCCCTTTCTACAGTGATCTAGTTCTGATACCTTAACATTAAAATTTATTCACTAATTTGATGCCTGTTTATGGCAGTAGCCCCATTCTACCCCTGTCTGAGAGAAAGAAATATCTTCCAGAAACAATTTGTTGATAAGGAGCTGGGGTGCACACACTGACAACACTTCTTGCTACAAAGAGAACTATTTTGTGGTCTGTGTGTAACCTGAGACTTAAAAATTCTCCAAACCAACACTCCCTATCAAATCACCCTTTCAACAAACACCTTAACTCTCAGTGACAGCTGTTTTGTTGTTTTGTTTCTGAACTTTCTCTACACCAAAAAAAACCCTGAAGTGGAAGGTGTGCTTTAGGAAAGGATTAAAAGGGACACAAAAGTATGTTTTAATGCAAAAGAGTTTCAACTTTGACCATAAGGCTCAAACAGCCTTTCTATAGTATGTGGCCATCTCATCATTATTTAGATGCCTTCCTGGAAAAAATTCCTTTACTGTTAGGATCATGGATTAGAGTGTCAAATAAATGCTTTGTTCATCTCAACTAGGAGAGTTCTGCTGTATAATAACTACCATGGGTCATAAAGGGACACCCTTGGATGATTTTAAGATGATTCATGAGAAAATTGAGTATATGCCACTTGAATAGCTAAGCTGAGTTTCTCCAGGCAGTAAAAGCCTTTGCTTGCTCCCAAACAGGTTTGTTTAGACAAACTGTCTCACTGTGCACCTCCCCTGCTAAGCAGTCAGCTCAGCACTTTGTCAGCTGGCACCTGGATCCAAGAGATGGATGGACAGACAGACAGACAGAGTGCCCTCCCCTCCCAGCGCCAGGCGCTTCAAACGCCGCTCGTGTTTGTGCAGGACACAGCTCTGAGCTGCCTCGAACACGACTCAGGAAGGGTCAGGTCTGCTGATCAGCAGAGCTGCTGCCAGCTCTGAATTCATCAGGGCTTCCAGAGTCCCATCAAACTGCATCCTTCATCTGTCCCAGGATTCTGTTGGAGTCATTAATTGAAGGGACTGCTCTCAGCATTTGTAATTGAGTGCACAAAACTTCGCAGGCATAGATACACAGCCTTAACTGGCATGTTTTTAAACTACTCTTCATTCAAATTACTGGTTTTTAGCCTCTAAAAAGTGAAATTTCATAGCAGCTGGAGAGCAGCTTGGGAAAAAAGAAAGTGAACAGGCCACTTAAATTAACACAGGCAATTCTTTCTCCTGCAGAGAAGGACATCCTACTTGCAGGAAGAGTTAATTTAAATTAGAATCCAGCTGATGGCAAAACCATTTTAAACTAAGGCCAAAAGTGGCATATTTAAGATATATGTAGGCTCCCACTTCAGGAGGATTGAATGGTTCACTCCAGAGAAAGGACTGTAGTCTGTCTTCCACCCAAATGCTATTCCTTAGCCACTAAATGTCCTCTCTTGGACCATTACCTTTGTTTAACCAAAAAGAAACAGAAATAGGTGTACACAGAGTTTGGCTTACAAAACAGCAACTTGCTTAGGCAAATAAGCCCTCTATGAAAAAATATATTTACTAAGCATGTACATGAGGAAATTGGAAATACAGTGGACATTTTTTAATCCTGTGCTGTATTGGCTTTCTGTGGCCATGTTTTGGTAGCAGGGGGGCTTCAGTTTGGCTTCTCTGATGGAGATTTGGGTTTATTTCTCATTATCCTGCTCTCAATTGATTGGTTATAAGTTAATTTCCCCAGGTTGTGTCTGTTTTTCCTGTCATAGTAACTGGTGAGGGATCTCTTCCCCACAAGCCTTTTGTTGTATTTTCTCTTTCCAGTCCAGCTGAGGAGCTGCTTCCTGGGCACCCTGGAGTCCTGGTAGGTCAGCCCTCTAGATTTGAAAAAAAGACACTTTTTTTTTTTTTTTTTCTGTTTTAGTGAATGGGCCCACAAGGTGAAGGCAATCATTATGCTTTAAAGGATCAAATGAGATGCACAGAGGATGTTGGTAAGCAGTAAGGCCTGGTGACTCCGCAAAGAGCAGGCTTATCAATGAGTCACTGATCTCAGAGATCAATGCAGATCACTAATTACAGAAGCAAGGAACAGCAGAAGCCCACTGCACCTACCAGCTATTCCTCTGACCAATACATGTGCAGTTTCAATAAAGTTTCAACTCCAGTTTCAACTAGAGCTTTCTAGTGATTTATTTTAGTTATGTTAGGGATTTCAACGCTTTTCTTGCCAACCTATAAAAGACAGCAAAACATTTTATTACTTGGAAACCTCTATAAATATTTGAGCTCTAGCTCAAAACATATATTAGATTTCTTTGAATAGAGAATATCACACAGAATAACTATATATATATATATATATATATATATTAATGCTTAGCATATTTTAGCAGTAGCCAAAACATTATTTTGGTTAAAAATATAAAACACTGCATCATATGAGTTGCTATGTAGAAAGTTAACTCCATTGCAGCCAGTGCAAAGTGAAAACATCTGACTATTAACCAGGTGTCAATAGAGTGCTAAGCTTTGCAAGAAATTAAAAACATTAGAAAGTGGTATAAACTTTAAAACTATAGAAATATCTCAGAAGCATTAAAAGAAACAGGTAAGTAATTTCAAGTTGGAAAATACATGGATAAAAGGAAAAAAAACCCAACCTGTATGTACTAGGCAAAATGTCAAAGACTAAGTGAGAAGAACCTGCAGCCAAAGCTGTTTGTGAATTTTAGCCATCTATTTTGAACTGCCTCTGACATGCAGAAGCAGGTATTATATTTCTGGAAGATTCAAAGACCTTCAATAAAATCTTCCACCCAGCTCTAAGAAAATTGGCATCAGTGGATTCAAGAAAAGAAAAAAAAAACTGATAAAATGATGGGTTCTAAATTGACTCTTAGAGTACAAGAAAGATCTGTCTGTATTTCTAAATACTTCCCAGAAAACAAACGTTTAATAGTAAGCAGTAGTCAGAAAAAAATCAACCACAATATTAAAAAAAAAAATTAAGAAAAGAGCACAACAGCAAAAAAACACCTCATGCCATGGTATGTAGCAGGAGGGCTCTGCAGAGGGATCTGGACAGGCTGGATCAATGGACTGAGGCCAATTGTGTGAGGTTCAATAAGGCAAAGTGCCAGGTCCTGCCCTGCTCCATGCTGTGCTCCAGGCTGGGGGCAGAAGGGCTGGAAAACTGCCTGGCAGAAAAGGACCTGGAGTTGTGGGTTAACAGTGGCTGAACACAGGCCAGAATATGCCCAGGTGAGCAAGAAGGCAAATGGCTCCTTGGCTTGTATTAAAATTGATGTGGCCAGCAGGAGCAGGGCAGGGACTGTCCCCCTGTACTCAGCACTGGTGAGGTCACACCTCAAATCCTGTGCTCAGTTTTGGGTCCTTCACTACAAGAAGGACATTGAGGGGCTGGAGTGGATCCAGAGAAGGACAATGGAGCTGGGGAAAGGTCTGGAGCACAAGTCTGGTGAGGAGCAGCTGAGGGATCTGGGGGTACTTAGCCTGGAGCAGAGGATCTGGGGGCTCTTATCACTCCTACAACTGCCTGACAGGAGGCTGCAGCCAGGTGGGGGTTGGCCTCTTCTCCCAGGCAACAAGAGACAGGATGAGAGGAAATGGCTTCAAGTTGTGCCACAGGAGGTTTAGAATGGCTATTATGAAAATTGGTTCATTGAAAAGGTGATCAACCATCAGAACAGGCTGTGCAAGGAAGCAGTGGACTGAGCATCCCTGGAAGCATTCACAAGGGCTGTGGATGTGACACTTGGGGACATGGTTTAGTGGTGAGCATGGTCATGATGAGTTACCAGTTGGACTCCATGACCTTGGATGCCTTTTCCAAACTTAGTGATTCTGTGATTATGCAAAAGGTTATGGGGAATATTATAGAGACTATTACAGAGAACCCTAGGCAGATAATGCACATGCTACTTTCATCTGCATATTCAGAAACTGAAAATTGTCTCAAACCAGTTCATACAGTAAAGCCAGAAGTGAAAATCTTTCCTGTGATGGGACAGTAACCAGTAGACAACTGAGGACTGAATTTTGCAGATGTATTCCAAGGAAGAATTATGTTTTCAGGATAAAACCAGCCCAAATACCTTCACAGTTAGCAGTCAAGATAGAAAGCTTCCAAAAATTGGAACCCCTTGTTTTGGTGACCACAAGTCATTTGTTGCTTGACTGTTTTGCTTTTACCAGGGAATAAACAAAAGATGTTTCATCAACCCAAAACTGAGGCTATTTTCTTTATGAAGAAGGAAAAGGATGAGCAATTTAGTTTGGAAAATTTGCAGCGTATTTTGTAGAGAAACCAATGAAGACAAGATTTAGGAGCTCTAATGAGCTCACAGGTCAAGAACAGGTAATTTGAGTTTATACTTTGACCTGAGAGTTTATTTTAAAAGGACATTAGAAAAGGTGACATTTCTTAAATAATGCAAATATTAACACAGGACCTAGCACATCCAAACAGCAGAGAGCATGGACACTTGAGATGTCAGAGGTGAGACAGCTGGAGAAACTGTCATTTTGTGTAGTTAAAAACTGTACCACTGATGACAGTAAAATATAACCAGGAACTTTATCAAAGCAAGAGTTTCTCTGCTCTATCAACATATTTTAAGCTTATTTTAATTAAGCTTTGCCACAGAAGTTAAACTCTGCATATCAAAGAAAGTAAAATAGTCATACTAGTTGTGTATAATCATGACAGACTGGAAAGGAAAACAGAAAATGGGAAGAAAATCAGTGGTAATTTTGTCTGCAAGCAGAATCCACAATATCATACTGAGCAACTGAAGCAAAAGCAAAACCTGAATTTTACCATCAACACAAAACTCACATAAAGTTAAGGTAATTTGGACTAAGTCATGGCTTTCTAGGTTTGTGACATTCACCTTAGAGAAAAGTTAAAATGGCAGGTAGAGATGATTACTGCACATCCCTTTAACTACTCTATTCTGAATGAATATTAACTGCTGTATTTTTAAACAGATTGGGGTTCAATGCCCCAGGCCACTGAGTGTTTAAGAAACCATTTGGACAATGCCCTTAGCAGCAGCTTTAACTGCTGGTCAGCCCTGAGAATTGGTCAGGCAGTTGAATGAGATGGTCATTGTAGGTTCCTCACACCTGAAAATAACTCCATACTGCTCTGTTCTATACTAAAAATCTGAGAGGTTGAATATATCCAAACCAATCTTAAAGCTAAACATAAACACTGGACTCTCCTATCCCAAATACAATCATTCACATAAAGCTTTGTTTGAGTTTGACATTATTTTTTATACAGTGAAAGAAGACATCCAGAAAAACAAACTCTATCAAAGAAGAGAAAATATATTCAGGTTTCCAAAGACACAGGATAGAAACCCCTGTACAGGATCATCCTTCCTCACCTATGTGTGATACTCACCTGCACGGCCTAGACCACTTCTCACTGAAAAACTGCAACCCACTTTGTGAGAAAAAGAACAGTTGCTAATGAAAAACATGCATTTCAGGGAGTTGTGAGACAATCATTACTGCAATAAACATTTTGAAAGAAGTTTAAATACCTCGTCTAAGTTCAGTTTTGCTTTTTTGTGCTACAAGGAACAGACAACTCCACTCCATTTAAAGCCACCACTGGGGATTCCAAGCCAAGTCTCATGGTGGGAACACACTGTCCCACAACCTGCTTCAGATATTTTTGCTGAATGTTTTCTTACCTCCATCTCCTTCTTCTTCTCCTTCATTTAGAACAATGATGCAGATGTGTTTAGTCAGCTGACGTGTGTTGGAGAATTTCCGATTGCATTTCCTGCATTCCAGGCTGCCTGGTGAGACTTCAGATGGTTCCAGGCCTTCCTCTGTCCCAGCTGGAGTCTCTTTGTTTGGAACAGGGTTATTTTCTGCCACATCTTCATCCACACAAAACTTCTTAGTGGACCCTTTTGGTCTTCCCCTTTTCCTCTTTGTCACAAGACACTCTAGAAAAGAAAATTAAAGTTTAGAATAAACTATCATTAAATTCCATTGCTAATTAGCTAATATCCCTCTGATCTTTGAAAAAAAGGCATCTTAAATGAAGTTTGAGGGGAGTTATCCCAAAAGCTTAAAAAAGGTTAGCATCACACAAAGTTATTTCAAGCAGTGGTATTTGCTGGCATTTCTGATAGCTGCAAAGCAATAACATTTGTGTTATTGAGATCAGCAGATGTCAAAGTGCCACAGTTTTACTTAATTACACTGCAAGCACTCTATCAGCACATGTATTCTACAAAATTGCTCTACTGTATTTCAACACTACAATAATCCTTTTAATTTAAATCATTTTCAAACAAATTATCCATGTATTGAGATGTAATCAGAGAAAACAATGTATGTTTAGGAACCAAAAGCTCATCATCCTTTCAATATAGTGAACAATTACTCCCTAATATTTTCTGTGGTTCTTGATTGTCAGCAATTTCTAGCCAAAAGCTGGCATAAAAATTTGTTGGTATCAAATAAATTCCAGAAGTCATGCAAAAAAATGTTTCCTGAATTAAAATCAGAAGTTATTCACAACTCTTAATAAATACAATATAATTTTACATTTCCATGTAAATTTTACATTTCCATTAGAGGAAATATTGATGAAATCCATGACACGCAGTGCAAAGAAATGCATAACAACATAAATTGTATTTCCTGCTTAAGCTTTCTCTCATCACTGCTGTATTGATAAATTGAGATTGACAATGTAGAAATCTGAAAAACCACGAAAAGAGAGAATATATAAAAAAAAAACAAACCAGAAAAATTTTTGAAGCACAAGTGCTGAAAGACCTTATTGAATTGATTTAAAGGATATGGAAAAATAAATGACTTAAGGAATTTTAAAGGAAGATGCTGCAGGAGAACAGGAGAAGGTAGCATCACATTATTTGTAATCTATTCAGCATTTCCCTAAAACGGACCAGGCAAACAAAACCCCTCAGTCAGAGACCACAGCTTTGAGTTAACCATGTACTTACTATCAGATGAAAAAGAAAGCATTCTGTCTTCTTACAGGAGTGACTGAATACCTGTCTGCTTAAATAAATGTAATAAAACTGCCAAAAACCATACTATAAATAGAAAAAAAGCAACTGTTTCCCATAACTTTTTGCAACCCTCCACCAGTGTCCTGAACTTTCATGCTACTCTAGCAAAAGTAGTTTTGTCAATTTCAGCCAAAAAGAAAGGGGTGATCTCAGTGCTCTCAAAACTTCTCTTTGCTATCATTCATGTTATTTTGATATCCATCCATCACAGCAATCAGTATTTAAGCTGAAGAAATTAACAAACAATTAAACCCAACAACAATTATCTTTACCTCAACCCATCAAAAGGACACAGTTGGCTAACTGTCCATGAGTCCTAACATGAGGAATACACATGTGGATTCTGGTCAGACTACTACAAAATAGTTAAATCCAAGGACTGGAAGAATGAATGCAACCACCATATTCTCTGTGTATGATATTCTTTTCATTTCTTTACAATGCAATCATCAGATTACTCAACAAAAAGAAATTAAGAAATATCAGGTCAAAGAGATGCTTCTTCCTGACTGTTTTAGTGCAAATGTAATGAAAAACAGAACAGCACTTTCACATTAAGACAGAAATTGAAACAAAATCTTGCATGCAAGGGGAAATAGGAGAACTGCTCCTTTAGTAGCTGGTTGGTGATAGAACTCTGCTATGGCTTAGAAAATTGTAGTTCTTACCACTGTGACTAATAATGGTGTGGCAAATGAACAAACAATGTGCAAATTTTAGAGCTGTTTTAAATGTGTCTGCCAGTAGGAGAATTTACAGCAGTTCTCAACCATGTAAAAGATTTGGTGGCAAGAGGCAGGCAGCAACAAACACAGGAACAGGAGGGCTCATGTGAGCAACTGACACATCACCAAAACTTCTGAGGCTTATCAGTCATTTCTTTCCCTTACTCCTTGGTTTCCTTTTACCAAGACAGAACTTATCTCAAGCTACTTTGAGATAACAATGCTAGAATTAAATTTTTAATGAGGCACATAACCACAAATTCCAGCTGTCTCTCTACCCAGCTTGCCTCCAGTGAGCTCTTAACACTGCAGGATACAAATTCCAGCTCAAACCACATAAGATCAACAGCACACAGTAATTTAATAGCAGAACATTGTCATTCATCTGCCAGTACATAACCAAGTTAATCAAATATTGCTTGGTAGAAAAAAAGAATCTATTTAACTGCTAAAAATAAAGTAGTATATTAAATAAATAATAAAACCCCCCAACACTTATTTCAAGGATGCTTAGTCATAAATAGAAGTTTTAAATTGGTCATTAAAAAGATTTTGAATTAAGATCCTGTTCCCTCAAGAACAACTTAGTTGTTTCTGGGGATTTTGCACTCATTATAGACTGACTGAAACCAATCTTTATGCTGAGTGCTATTGGATGAGCAATAGCAATATCCAGGGTAGACATTCTGTGCTGTGCTGTATAATTATGCACTCAAAGGCATAAAAAAGACACTTCAAAAAGAGAGTAATGAAATAAACTGTGTATCTATTTTTATACTGTTTCTTCATAGGAATTGTTCACATAAGCTTGTCTAAATCAATCTATTTAATACAAAAAGTTTGTCAGAAGTCACACTTGTGCAAAAGCCACTTAAACCTTCTGATCATATTTTAACAGGTTGACACATTATGCAACAGGAATCCTTCTCAAATGTCAGTATAAAAAGCTTACATTTCATCAGTTACAAGAGCAGATGGACATATTCAGACTCTTCTGCACACAGTGTCACACAAATGCACCCACACAAATTTCATCCCCAGCCTTATTTTATTACTGTCCTGTGTTTGTATCACAGCACCTGCAACACCTCCTGTCCCTCAGGTGTGAATGCAGGCTCTGGCTGCATCCTGTGCTCAGGCAAGGAAGAGGCTGATGCACACACCATGGTTCTAAGTGACCTTAATGAGCTGCACTCCTTGGAGGAAATGACAACACCCAGACTGTAACGTTCTTCGAGGTTTCACAGCAGACAGAGACATGCATCCCATAATCCAGATACAGCCCAAGCCAAACAACAATCCATCAGGTAATAACAGTATGAATAGATGAAGCCAGGGCCACTGGTGCTGTCCCACAAATCCTCACCAATCTGACTAAGCAGAAGCAAAAGAAAGCTGAGTTTTGACAAGCACTGTGAAGGAAATGGAGATCATTGTGAAGAATTATAAAAAGCCCTCGGCTAAACTGGAGTATGAATGACTTCAATTACCAGGTAAATACCTAATACCTGTCATTTCCCAAAACAAAGATGTCACATTCCAGTGCTGGACAAAATGTGACCTGTTCATAGATGAATAACAGCAACATCTCCCTGGCACCCTCGGTCCCACTTGATAAAAAGTTTTTAACATCACTGTGCCAAAATATTTAGGACAAATCAGCTCTAAATAGATCATGGCTTAACGATGGGAAAGTGGTGTGACTAACCAAAATTCAGCAGAGAGCACTATAAACAAAATAACACTAGAGTAATAAACACATATTACATGCCTAGCACTTTACTTGTCCCCAGTACTTATAAAATCACTAATTCATTACTCAGGCAGAACAAAGAGCTCCATTAGCAACACAGCATTCACTCTTCTATACCAATTGTGGGACAGCTACACTATTTACCAATAATTGGAAGAGAAATTACACTTTCAAAGGACAAAAAGATGTTCATCTATTAGTCATCAAGTACAAAAAGTTGTAATTTCTAAGACTGTCATTCACCAATTACTTCTCCTTTCAGTGACAATACTGAATTACTACAAAGCCTGGTTCACTGACAAATAATTGTATACTACAAACTTTCTAAGTCTTATTTGCTACAGATTCCAAAGCAGGAGGGAATAATTGATGCTTTGAAAGAAGGACTCTTTCCAAATCCTATATTCAACTGTAGAATACAGTATTTTTTTTTTAACAGAACAGAGAATATAATTCAATGGGACTTCAGAACACTCTTCTCCAGTCAATGTGTCTAATGGGAAAGGAGAAATGCTAAAGAATGCCTAGAATATGACTTGAAAACTATGGAAAAGTAATTTACCTTGCATTCTTACTGACAACAAATGGAAAAGAGTTGGGCTAAATAACCTGAAAAAGGTGGCACCGTATGAGCACATCAGATGAACAAAACTATTCACCAAGAATAATGAGAAAGGCAAATTATGAATATATAACTTAAGAATGTTATATTTTACATAAGATTTGCAGAGTTGTTTTCTTAAAAGCTAATTATGTCTAATTTCTGTTGCTTCAGATCATAATGGCAATTACAAACTATCCTCATAAATGTACAATGCATGCTGAACACATACAATACAAAAAGTGCAAATACTCCTGACAAAAATGCAAAGAGAAGCTTACAGAAGAGCCTCTTTACTAAAATTAATAGGAATATGTTACAAGGTACCAGGCTCACTGTGCTCAGAAACATATGTAGTGGAGGGATAACAGGAAACAAAGATTTGAGAAAGGAAAATGCATTCTGCATGCCCAAGGAATTAATTCTGTGCTGTGAAAATGAAATTAGAATGACATTTTGAAAACTGATTTGAAATTTATTCATCATCTTCTGATGCACTGGTAATTTTGGGCATTATGTGAAATACTCTGGTGAGATTTTTCCTCACCAGCCACCTGAGGAGACAGCAGTTCTAGTGAAATACTAAATGACCATTATTAGAAATATCTTCTTACACTGATGAAGTTAATATAATTACTGAATTACTGCTGGTAAATAAGCAAAGAAATATCACATACATATGTTAACAACAAAAAAAATCTTAAATGTATGATATTAGAGGGCAGTTGATCTATAAGTGCATAGTTTTTTAAATCCAGAAATTATAATGATTGAAAAATTCTAGTATTTGTGTTAAATAAGAGGTTTGCCAGCAATATAAATCCATTACTCAGTAAGAGCATAAAAGAAGATAAAAAGTCTGAATTATTTTTAACCCATTGCTAATATTCCAAAGGATGGCAATTATGATCAGTTAAAAATGGAATGGTATGAATGCAACTTCTTCCATTGCACAATAAAATTTTTATGTGTAACTAATTCAACTTCTGATTGCATTATTTATCACCATCACTATCAAAACACAGTTATAAATTATGAATTGTGCCATTTCCTTTTTGGAATAGAACTATTAACATTACCTGAATCATAGCAAACAAGTTAGACAACTCAAGACACAATCATGGTGTCCTGATTGCTTTTCACTGCTGCTAGATAATCTTCCCACTGCTACTGTGGAGCTCAAATCAAAGCTGTAGGAAGCAAACTTTGATATACTTGATACTGAAAATTAATGAACCAATGTCATCATTCCCTAAGACAAGTTGTGTTTATCCATATCTGTCATGTGATCTATTCTGTGCTGAATGAAATCTGAGGTGACAGCTGCACCGTGCTTATTATAAAAACCAACTCTGGAAACCATTCTATACACAATGTAGAGTCATCACACTCCAGGTCTTATTAAAATAATATATAACACTGAAATATATGTTCTTCTCAATTTCTGAATGTACCTTCTCCATCTTTGCTAGTGTTTGTGGGCACTGTTAGAGGCTGGAGAGGAATAACGATGTCATCCACACCGGTCCCTTCTTCCGTGTGTTTCTCGGAGACATGAGACAACAGCTCGGACTTATTTGGTGAAAACAAGTTACAAAGCTTACACATGAAGATGGAATTGATCCCTGAAAAAACAAGTTTAAAAACAAGGAATTAGTGTTTTCAAATGTAAGTTATTTATGTTACCATAGTTACTGGGATTTCGGTTCATAGTACCTATAATTTACTTAAGACACATAACAGGCAGCAATGAGGTGAAAGGAAGAATGTTGTATCACTAAATGAACACATTCATAATACATCCATAAATGAATTAATTTAAGAAATGGGTAAACTCCTAGCTAGATCCTCAGAGGGCAAAGAAATTTCTTCTGGATGAAATCTTAGAAATGTTTTAACATGACACAAAGGGAAGAAGAACAGATAAGGACCTTTTTCCCCTTCCAGCCTCAAACATCATTATAATTTTATATATTTTCAAACATATGGTAAAATTATATGTAAGATATGACATCCTCATCAAGTTCCATGAAAAGTTCCTGTTGATTTAAGAAAAACAAAACAAAAAAAAAACAACCAAAAACAAACTAAAAAGCTTCAAAGCAGCTGGAGCAAATGAAGAATGTCATTAAAATGCCCCGTGGTCAATGCTTTAAACAGAAATTTGACACAACTTTAAGGCAAAGCTTTATGTTCTTTTTTAATTCACAGGTACTTGAACTGTGATGTGAAAGCAAAGCATCAAGAAAGTAAATAACAATAGAGAAGGATTAATATAATCCCAGATTTAAAAAAACCTCAAACATTTTAGCCAGAGAAATTCAGAGGACTTCTGTTTTCTAACATTACAGTCTTTTGGTTTAATGGTTGATTTTTGAAGAGTCCCCACTCCCTTCAGGGTCCAAAGAAACAAAAAAAACCAACCAAGAATCAATTTTAACAGCACACAGCACACTTGTTCTCCAGCTACATGCATGAAGCTCTGATCCAGAGACTGGTTTCAATTGCTACTCTCCCTCTACCTCCCTAAGGAAAATTAGGGACATAAATCCACTGAAACCAAACTGAAACAAGCAGCACTTTTGAGGTACAAGTCAAACCAGAGATCACTGGGTAAGTACAGAAATAAAGTGATAGTTTGTGAATTTTGGGATGAATCTGGGGGTAAGGGAACAGGGAAGCTGTATTTTAGGACCTATTTTTAAAACAAACCTAAGCACTCCCCTATTGAACCTTATTCCACTTCCTTCACAACACACTAATTATATAGCTCACCCCACTCAAAAAATCTTTATTCAAGGTGTCCTGAAAGTTAAGAGCAGCAGAGCTGTCTCTTTTACAGGTATTTGCACTTGAAACATAACAAAAGCACAGCTCAAAACTAACAGGCAGGCTATGCCTTCATCTCTTCCACAACATCTCTGAAAAAACTACTCCAGTACTGCTCCTGTTGTTGGAAATATCCTCTTATTACACACAAGCAGCTGTGTAAGTGTATGGTACTATCAATGTGTTCTTAGGAGCTCTGCTGGGCTCCTTCTCAGGCATTCTGCTGTCTTGAGCACACAGATATTTCTATTTTGATTGCAGTATGCTGAAATGTTCCTTTGAACCAGTTCTGCCCTTGTTAGCATTATTGTTTTGTTGTTTTTCTTTTAAGGGGCATGAAGCCTGTTTTTAACCCAGCAGACAACAACTCTTCTCTTTAAATGCAAAATAAAACCTATGAACATTTATCTAAACATTTAACCAATTGAAATCCCACTATTTAGCTGACATTTCTGTTTTGAGGTTTTATTTGTCACTGTTTCTGCTTCCTGAGCTGCTGGCTGTTCTCCCTAGAAGTTCAGGCTCAGGGTTTTGTCCCTTGTCTCCTCGTTCAACAGCTGCAATCAGTACTCACACACCACTTTATCTCTCACTCCTCCCAGTGAGGACTCGGGGAGGGGCAGAAGAGCAAGGAGAGTGCCCAGAAGCCTCTGTGGGTGTTGAAAGTGTTTGATTAGCAAGGCCACCCAAAGCCACGAGGGAACAGCCCAGGTGGTAGAGCACAGGGAGTGCCAGTGAAAGTGCAGGAGGCACCAGGAGAACACAAAGGAGATGCACGAGCTTTACTCAGAGGTGAGATGGAAAGCAGAGTAAAGAAATCATTTTAGGAAGAATAACTGGAAAAGGAGGTCAGAGAGCAGAGGATAAACTCTGCTGATCCCCAGACTAAGCAAGTATGGAATAAGCAAACAATAATTGATTATGCAATTGCTAATTAGGCAGTGTAGCAATAAAGCAATGAATTATAGTCAATTAAGTGTAAAAATCAAATAAGGAGTAAGTTAATTAACTATGCATGAAATCAATGACTAATTAGTGAATAATTAATTATGTAGGAAATCAACTGAGCAATTAATTAGGCAGCAATTAAATATGCAAAGAAGGAAAAGAACAGTAATCAAGTATGCAGGTACACAAACATCAGGAAATTCAGCCAAAACCAATCTGGGACATTCTGTTCACTAAACATGTTTGTGGTAATTCATTATTCAGTTTGCCCCTATAAACTGTGCTAAAAATACACTGAAATAAATACCAATAATTTTCTTCTTAATTGATTATGTGGAAAATTGAGCTATAATGTAAGTAAAGCCTTTTTTTTCTAATTCTTCCCAAACCCTCAGCATATTGCTTAATTAGTAGGTTTTTTTTTCCCTTCTCACTAAGCCTATCTATAGCAAAGGGAGTTTAACAAATGGATTACTAAAAACAAAGAGCAAGCTGCAGACTAGGAAGCAGATTCCCTGCTTCCCAATCCCCTCCACAAAGCATAAACCAGTACCTGTTTTGCTTTAAAGTTGGAGTGGGGAAGGGGAAAGGGGCAAGAAAGAAGCACTAGGAAAGATCACTGAAATTAACAGCACTTAAGGGAATCAATTAATATATTATTGTCACATGTACTTTTAACCATTGTATGACAAAACCTAGTGCAAAATCAATTTTAACTGACCAAAAACTTTAGTTTTGCATAAAAGGAAGTCTCAGCATTGGGTATTGTTTTGTTTTACTTTTAATAACTACTTTTACAAGACACACAGAGCAAGGACACAAATATGTATTTATGTACCCTAAATCATTCTAATGGATTCAAAACTTTTCACCTTTCCTTTCAAAGTAAGCAAGAGTTAACTTATATAAGTGCCTTTAAAGCTCTGCAGCTGTTAAAAGGAATTAGAACTCCATAATTAAATACTAAAAATAAAGTCGCTGGGTATTTGTTGGCCTGTGTAAAAAGTTGATAGGATCAATAATTATGCATCTGGTCAACCTTCCTAAAATATACAGCAATTAAGTTCAGAATATGAATAATTATTTATTTCTTTCTAAACTTAATACAGGGCTGAAACAAACTTTATTGCCTCATCACCATCAAATTCTTAACAGGAACTTTCTGCAATAAAAATCTTATTTGTCAGACTAGGTCTTGGTCTTGTTGGGCTTTTTGTTTGGTTTTTTTTTCTTCTTTCTGCTGTTTCTGTACAGATATCAAGTACAATAAAAAGTGGAAAAAGTGGGCACAACTATTCCAACCAAATTATTTGTTTTGTAAAAGAATTTTTCACACACAAATGTTGAGCATGTAAGATATTGAAGTGTCTAAGAACAATAAACAAGACTTTTTCTGTTTAGGTAGAAGCAATGAAGTGAGAGGTAGCAGTCAATATGAAAGCAGCATGTAAAAAGCCAATAACTTTTGTTTAAGACAAGCAACACTATTTCTTAGTAATAAAACATTTCAACTGAACATAAAAGAATGGGCAAATACAGGAGAAGAAATTATGATATCCTGTACTACTGTCAAACACTTAAAAATATTTTACTTATCAGATCTTACTCCTCTGAGCATGTTAGAGGCTTTTCATTTTCAAAGCCATTTCAAACATACAAAATTTTCACAAACATGTTACAGTGTATTTCTGATTTTTATTGCTTCACCTCCAGGACCCTTGTTTGTTGGTTTCGTGATTTTTGGAAGTGCTTTTTTTGCTGCTGTTGTTGTTTTATTTAAAATATACTTTCTGTAGACCACATAATATTTTAACCATTATTTTCATAAAGATGCTGGTATAAACTAATCTTATTTCTCTTCCTTTCTTAAAGAAAAAAAATACATAAATCAATACTGGTTTCTGGCTATTTTCTCTATTTTGATTCATCAAGAAATTAATATCCAGTATTACAGCACATCTGCAAATCAAAAGTATTATCCTTGGTAAGTGTTAAAGAAAAAAGAAGTACATAAAGTCTATAAAACAATCTGTTTGCTATCATTAGAACAGCAGCAGCACAAGAACCCTGTACTCAAAACTAACAAATTAACTGTACTAGAAGTGGCAAATGTAGAATCAAAAGCTATTTTAGGGCTTCCTTAATATGAACTTGGGCAATTCTAAACAGTAAGCAACAGTTTCTTAATTCACCAGCACAAAATGTCTGGTGAGACAACACCAGCCATGCAGAAAGCATTCAATCAAAGAGGAGCCCCTGACCATGACTGATCTCCCTCTCAGCTGCTAACTAAAATCAGGGCAATTTAATTATCATTAGTTAAGTGCCAAAAACTTTAGCATTAAGGAAGACTGCTACAGCAATGTCAGTACAGGATGCATTCGTGCAAAAACCAAAAGATGATGCTAAAATCAATCCCATTTAATATGGTTTTATGGAAAACCCAGTCATATACAGTCACCATCTTTCCTAGCCAGGCCCTAAGTGAAGTTTACTCAAGTAGAGGCTCTCAGACACTGCAAGCAAGACTAAATTACACTGAAGTTTGTGAATGTTTATGATGAAGAAATAATATATTTTAAAATGTCTACCTTTCCTGTGAGGATGCTGAGGCACTGGCACAGGTTGCCCAGAGAAGCTGTGGATGCCCCATCCCTGGAAGTGTTCAAGGTCAGGCTGGATGGGGCCCTGAGCAACCTGGTCTAGAGGAAGGTGTCCCTGGCCATGGCAGGGCAGTGGACTTGAGTGATGTTTAAGGTCCCTTCCAACCCAAACCATTCTGTAATTCTGTGATCTACATAATACAAATATACTAGGATTGAAAAACAAGAGCACACTAATTAAGGTGCCTGGGCCATGCATTCAACATGGTGCCACTGTGAGCAGAACTAAGCTGGCAGCTCTGTGTCTAACTAAGAGAAAATTACAAGTAGAAAAATAAAAACAGAGGAGCATCAGCCTTTACCCAAGCAAAAATTTAAGGAAGTATGAAAATGGTTTTAAATAAAGACTGAAGGATAGTTAACAAGTGCAAAAAGACCACAAAGATGAAGGTGATTCACCTTGCAGCAGTAAAAATCAGAGACTACTTTCAAATGAAGGATGAAATAGAAATTAGTACATTTTTTACAGGAAACAACAAAGCAATGTCTTAGGTTTGTTTTTGTAGTTGCTTTTTAAAAAATAAACCTAACTATTACTACAATAATGCAAGAAGCCTACTAAAATGGCAGAGTTGGAATGCCTGGCTGTAAACAAGGATTACTGACATTCATGCACTCAAGTTTCTGAAACCCATTGTAATGGCAGTGGGTTACTACCACTACCAAAATATTTAGGACAAAGTAGGATGCATTATTTTTGAAAATAAGGCCTTTTAGAAGCAGCTTAGGGTCAAATCTGATTAACAGGCTATTCTAACAAGTAGCAAAATTCCTGAGGAATTTAAATACAGTGCAAAGAAAAGTACAGTGTAAGGACTACACACGAGCAACGACCTTGACCACAGGGATACCAATGATTGTGGCACACTGGAGGGGATAAAAGAGTTTACAAAGCCAGAAACAATATATTGTAGGCTTTAATTAGCCTTATGCAGAGTGGTTAAATGTCAGGTCAGGACAGGATGCCAAGATTAAACGTTTTGACATCATTAATGACTGTTTCACCCAGCAAGCAGACAGGAAAACCACATGAGGAGAAACAGTTCTTGACTTTATCAGAAGTATAACACAGGACCCTTTTCAAACTGACATTATTAGAGAGTTACTCTATAACCATGATTAAAGTACTTCTCAAAAGCCCTCTTAAAAGAGTGATAAAGAGCCAAATGTTTGTGTTTCACTTCAACAATGCAAACTATATAAAGATAAAAAGCATCTTTAAAAAAACAAACCACAAAAAGGACTAAAAAAGTTCCAAGACAAGTTAAATCCTTGAAAGCAGCATGGAGGCTATTTAAAAGCATCATATTTGATGCTAATCATCAAAGAAGGTTTTAGAAACAGGAAGGAAAAATCTAGCACAGCTAAATAGCAGTGAAATGAACTTTCAGTAGAAGAAAACATCTTCATAGAAGTTTAGTCAAATAAGGAAAGAAAAAGATTTAAATTGTGTCCAATTCAAGGTAATTTTAGCAACTTAAAAAAAAACTGAAACAGAATGCAGCAACATTTTAAAAACATCTCAACAGTAACACGCCTGCCCAAGAGCCTGTGCAATAAAAAGCAATCCGTATAGGAAGAAGACCCTTCAAAGGTGAGCCCATAGCAAAAATAATTTTTTCAATTTGGTGTCATTTTATAATGGTTTGGAGAGGCTTTCTGTGAAAGATGTCTCAATTATAGCAAACACTTTAAAGACAGCCTTAAAACAAGGCTAGGAACTGCACTCCTCAGAAACAAAACCTTAGAACTAAAAGAGATGGTCCTATGATACAAAGAAAAAATAGAAGAGATCCACACTGGGCTTACATCTTTGGATATTTTTCCTCTCCTGAAATAATAATAATATCATAGTCATACTTAAAAGGTACAGAAATAAGGAAGATCAACAACACAGCACGGCTCCATATATGAGTAGCTAAATAAATTA
>WBNO01005432.1:69534-80243 GCA_013400575.1 Peucedramus taeniatus | reverse complement strand
GTGGGTGGCACCCCGAGCCCCCCGAGGCCGGGGCTGCCGGCGGGGATTCACCGCCTCCGCGGGGCTTTGGGCCACAGACACGGATAAATGGCGATTCCGGGGGTTCGGCTCGGGGCCGTGGGTTGGGGGCGAGCAGGAGCCGCCGCTGGCTCCGTCACTCGGTGCGGGCGCTCCGTGCTGGGAAAACCGGGGGCAGGAACGTGACAGCGGCTGGGGTTTGACTGTTCCATCTCTGTTTTCCTCCTCCGGGGACTGTCAAAGTCCGGGGCCGAGCCGAAGCGCTTTTCTTCCGTTTCTCTGAATTCTTGTGTCACTTGTCCGTGCGTGCGGCGCGATCGGCGTGAGCGGGACCCCGGCACGGCCCCGGTGTCCCCGGGCCGGGGCAGCGGGGACAGCCCCGAAACCCTCGAGAGCTGCGGGGTTTGTGTGTCCAGGCACCCTTGGGTGACTCCCCCGAGTTCCAGCTGCTCTTGTTTGCACAGCAGAGAAGATGGAGGGGAGGTGGTGGAAGGGGAACTCTTGAGGAAACCCTTCCTAAGGGTCTGCTCTGGGACAGGGACAGGAGCCCAGGAGGGGCTGGAGCTGTGCCAGGCCTTGGCAGGGAGCTCAGGGAAAGGTTCTTCCCCCCGAGGGTGCTGGGCACTGCCCAGGCTCCCCAGGGAATGGTCCCGGCCCTGTCAGAGCTCCCAGGGATGCCCAGGGTGGGATTGTTGGGCTCTGTGCAGGGCCAGGGGCTGCTCTGGATTCTCCTGCGGGTCCCTCCCAGCTCAGGACGTTCTGGGATTCACCCAAAGGTGGTTCTTGGCTTTCCTGGAGCTCTTGAAGCTGTTCAGGAGCCAGGGGTGTTGCTTTGGACCCCTTTGTACTGAAGGATGGAGTCACCAGTGAGGTTCAGTTTCACCCCTGCTCCCTCTGTGTTGTGATGAAGCTGCTGCAGGGGCTGTGCTGCTGCTCTGCCCTGGGACATTGGATTTGTGCTCTGTAACTCGTTTGTGCTGGGCCAGTGTAAATCCGTGCTATGTCAAGCATGATCCTCCCAAAACTGTTTCCTTTAACCAAAAAGAGTTAATTTTAAGGAGCTCTGTCCATCTGAATCCTGATAGCATTTCACCCACAGCATTGCTTCTTTCCTGGGAACTTTTGCTTTTTTCTCGTCACTTTCCCTTTCCCCTTTCACCGAAATTCACAGGGTCAGGGAAACCTTAAGCCGAGAATCTCAAAGTTACAGTTACTTGATGTAATTGCTGAAATGTAACTGTTGGAGCACCCAGTAATTGCTCTGTGACAGCAAGTTCCCAATTCTTGGGCTTCCCTGTAACAGGAGGAGGAAGTTGGGGCAGGCTGACCAACTCCTGCAGTGCCTGAAGGAATCCTGAAGGAATCCTGAAGGAATCCTGAAGGAATCCTGAAGGAATCCATGGCTGTTCCTGTCTCTTGAGAGGCAGGAGTTCCTCCCATGCAAAGGAGATGTAGGTGGATCTAAAGTGATTCCTTGTTCCAGAGCTGGTGTTCGTGGATGAAACATTCAGTGGAGCATCTTTTGACAGGAAAATTCTGTCTGACACTCCGTGGTGGATTGTTCTTTCTCCTTTTTATGCTGATTGGAAAGTGATAATTCCCTTGACTGGCCCAGTGGGACCAGAATATATATGGTGCTATATATAAACATGATGTGTGAAATATGTAATATATATACAAAAGGACATAAAATATATTTATGTGTATATATATATATAAAATCTATGGAAGGAGTCAATTTTGTCAGTAAGTCAGGATACTTTGGTAAATACCCAAAGTACACAGGTCTCACATTCCAAGTTTGGCTTTAGGATGAACGTGGGCTTTTATGAATAAAACCTCAAATAAAACACAGGAGAGGTTTCACCAGCTTTTGATGGGAAGTTAACAGCAAAATTCACTTTCAGGGAGAATTCCACCCATTTTCTGTAGATAATCCTGGCTCTTGGTCATGGGAAGTGCTCACCTGTTACCCTGAGCTGTGGGGACAGTGCTGCTCTCACTGGGAAATGTTCTCAACTCCTGTCATGCACCAGAGAAAAATGGAGCAGATAAAGTGGGAGTTCCACAGCCCTGCAGGTGTTTTAGATAACCCGAAATACAGACAGCTCCTGAAAACTCTGAGCTATTTCCATATAAAAGGTCGTAAGAAATTTGATGTGGGTTGGGAAAACCAGTTTGGCCAGCCCTGCTGGAAGGGCACGGGAGCTCTGTGGGGATTTCACATTTGTGCAGGGTTATGTTTTGTTTCCTCCTGGGATGTCCAGCTGCACTACAGCAAACAGTGTCAGCATCAGGAGGCTCTGATTCACCTTGCAAGTTTAAATCTCATTTTTGAGAGCAGGCAATCCACCTGAGAGGAGAAATAATCATTGTGAGCTGCAGGCTGAGCCACCCAGGCAGCAGGGAGGGAAAGCTTGGCAGTCAGGAGAAACTTGGTGTTCCTTAATTAATTCTGGGCAGTCAGGAGGACTCGGGACTGGTGGATTTCCCCCTTCCTGACTCATCCAGTGCTCAGGGTGTGCTGTGGGGAAGGGTTTGCAGAGCCTGTGCTGCTCCACGTTCCTTCACTGGAGCATCTGTTAATAGCAAAGATGGATGACAGCTAAATATGTCACCACAAGTGAGGGATTTGCTTAATGGATTTGGATGCCACTGGGATCCTCCAGGGCTGCACAGGGCGCTGCTGGAAATAATTATTTGTCATCTGGTGAGGAATTCAAGAGGGTTTGTCCATTTGCAGTAGCAACTGAAATCCTGGAGTAGTGCAGAATGTTGGCAGAAATCCTTCGTTTCACACAGGTTGGGGGATATTAATGACTTATCACTGTGGGATATGAGAAAGGTGTTTTTCCATTTTCAGTGTTCTCCACTAAACTGATCCTTGCTTAATAAGATTTTCTCTTTTTAACCTTTGTTCTGGACCAAATATGTTCTGTCTTGTCACAACTTAAGGATAGAGTCATTTGCTACCATGGCTTAATTAAGGTACATATTTTCATTTATATTTTCATAGGGTAAATCACTCTCCTTTATAAATGAGGCAATTCCTCAGTCATGCTCTTACTGGATTACACAGGAGAACACTTTTGTATTCTGCCCTTCCTTGGTCTGTGTGTGCCTCACTCATGGCAGGAGTGACCTGAAACTTCATTATTTTTATGTTTCATGAGGCTCATGAACAAGCCACAGTTCCCAGATCCTTAGAGAATACAGGATTGTCCTTTTGTTCCTAAATCTGTTAGAAATCCTGCTTTTGAATATGGCCCAAGAAGTGAATGCTGGAAGTTGGTGGGGGGTTAAGGTGATTTCTGAGGTTTTCTGATATTCCTTCACGATTTTGGATACACTCCAGGGCAATGGAGAGGCCTTTGGTGAGGTTTTGGTGCAGAGGGGAAGTTTTTATGAAGTTTCCCATATTTGATCTCAGTTCTTTTGGCAGAACAAGCAGCACAGCTTTGCCTGGGAGGGGCGTGTCAAGTTTGGAGCAGCAGCTTCCAGAGAGACCTGGATAAAACTGAGCTGGGAGAGATTCAAATGGTCTCGTTTCACCTTGAAGCTCTGGGTTTAATTTAGCTTTTAAATTGTTACTCCTCGAGTTGCAGGTTTGGAAAGGTGTGAAATGGGTGTGAGCTGGGAGAAGCCTGGGGGGGGCTGGGGTACCTGGGGATACCTGGGAGTACCTGGGCAGGTGAGCCAGGGAGGGGCTGGGGTACCTGGGGGTTCCTGGGCAGGTGAACCATGGAGGGGCTGGGGTTCCTGGGGGTACCTGGGCAGGTGTGCCTGGGTTCTGCAGGGCCATGCTGGGTAGGGGTTCCTGGGGGTTCCTAGAGGTGCCTGTCCAGGTGAGCCAGGGAAGAGCTGAGGTTCCTGGGGGTACCTGAGGGTACCTGGGCAGGTGACCCGGGGTTCTGCAGGGCCGTGCTGGGCTGAGGTTCCTGGGGGTTCCTGGGGGTACCTGGGGGTACCTAGGCTGGTGAGCTGGGGAAGGGCTGGGGTTCCTGGGGGTACCTGGGGGTTCCTGTCCAGGTGAGCCACGGTTCTGCAGGGCCGTGCCAGGCTCGCTGCTCCTCTGCCCGAGCTCCGGGATTCCCGGGATGTGCTGGCAGCTGGAACTGGGTCAGTGTGTCACACCCAGCCCGGGCATGGCCTCGGGCACAAAACCAGCCCAGGGCTTCCTTTTGTATGGGCTGGATGGTTACAAACGCCTCCGATAGCCCCATTTGTTGAGGGCTTTTGTTACAAAAATCTAAAGGAGCTTAGAGAAGTTTCTGAGAACTCCAGATTTTTCCTTCTGGCAGGGTCGTGGAAGGAAAATGGAATTAGTCCTTATCAAGGTGTTATCTGATGCAGGGATCACCTTTTGGGCAAAGCACTGCAGGAATCGAGGCTCCTGCTTCCTTTGCAAGGTTTCTGATGTCCTTTCCTGTAAGAATAGGAGACTCTGGGATACTTTATTTTAACATTTGCAGTGCTGCTGCCTTGGATTGAGGTGCCATGGGTTAAAATTTGAAATTCCTGTTCAGATTCAAGGCTCAGTCCACATGAAGTGCCTTTTTTAGTGCTTATTTGAGTTGTTTTTGAAAGACTCCTGAAGCCTTGCAGTAAATGATAATAAAATGCAGCAGAGATAACTCTGCCATGCAGCAAACTGGGGCTCCTGCAGTCCTTGGGAAGGCTGGGCCTCAGCAGTGGCTTGTGACCTGATTTGTGTGGTTTTAGGGTGAGTTTATCTTGTCTATTCAGTCAAACTTTTGAGTTTTTGAGGTTCTGATCTGGATTCAGTCAGAAATAACCATTAGATGTTAACTACCTTACCTCAGGCAATAATAAACTGTTTTAAACTCATCCAAATTTATTGCTCTTAAATGTAACCACTTATTTTTTCCATTTTAAATACTGGTTGTGACTAAATAATTTTGTTGTCAGAGAAATGTATGAGTAACTGTGCACTTCTACAGCAAAGAGGGTGTTTTGGGGGAAAATTTTATTTTCCCTTAATGAGCTACATATGCTGCTTGATTTCAAGTACAGGAGGATCTGGAATTGTGGAGGAGTCTTGTGGAGTGTAAAATTTAATAGAAAATAACTCCCAATTTGTCAAATCCCAAGCACTGTAGGTCTTCATCCCTGTGCTGGATGGGAATGTTGTCTCTGTTCCTCTTTCCCAAATATTTCCTCTGTTATGTGTACTTAGCCTTTCTGGAGGATATACAAAGCTCAAAGCAATTTGAGTGTTAAAAATGTAATTAATTGAATATATAAATATTTGGAGGGAAAGGTGTTCGTTTAAATCCTTGCTGTAATTGTACAGTGTTTAAAACTGGGCTGAGCAACAGCAGACTTCAAACTTAAAAATTTGTATTTTGTCTGTCAAAGTGCTGGAGTCTGATTCTTGGGAATAGAGGGGAACAAGGAAAAGTTGTCTCAGAAGTTCTTACACTACATAACCATTATAGTTTTAGTATATATATAAATATATATAGCTTTTAGTAGTTTATTTTATACACAGACCTGATGTCTTGCAAAAGTTTGTCTTTGGTTCTGCAAAGAAACTTTGTATAGAGCCTGATCCTTGAGAATTGATGGAAATCAGAGTAATTTGTTGGCTTAGTGAGAAAGGAAGTAGATGGAAATAGAAGAATCTGTCCTTTGTGTTCCAGCCTAATTCATCTAAAAATGCCATTTCAGATAAACACATGAGGTTTCCATTAATGTTTGTGTGCAGGACTTAATAGTTAAATAATGAGTTAAGAGCAAATTTAAAGGAGTTTTTCATGAGCAGGGTTCTCATTATTGTTGGGGAAGTGCCTCAGATGCTGAGTGAGGCAGGAGAAGCTAATCCAGGCATGCTTGAAATCTGCATTTTGTTGGTGTAATTTTGTGTCAGATGTCTGACACTGGGAGGCTCTGCCCCATTTCCCTGCCAGTGCCCAGCCCTGGAGCCAGAACCATCCCAGCTCATCCCCTGGCACAGCAGAGAGACAAAGGGCCATGAACAGGGGCTCTGCCCGATCCAGACTGGGAGATTTCCTCCTGCTCCCAGCTGGAGCTTTGTTTATCCCCTGGAATTCCAGTGTGGGGTTCTGCTCCCTCAGCAGGGTGTGGTGCCTGTGCCAGTCTGTGCCCACCTCCTGTGAGCCTCACCTGTGTTCTCTGCTCGGGGCTGGCAGCAGCTTGCAGGGCTGGCAGCATTTCCACCTGTCTTTTTAGCCCTTTCCATGTGTCTTTAGCATTTCCATGTGTCTTTTTAGCCCTTTCCATCTGTCTTTTTAGCCCTTTCCATGTGTCTTTAGCATTTCCATGTGTCTTTAGCATTTCCATGTGTCTTTAGCATTTCCACCTGTCTTTTTAGCCCTTTCCATGTGTCTTTAGCATTTCCATGTGTCTTTTTAGCCCTTTCCATGTGTCTTTGGCATTTCCATACATCTTTTTAGCCCTTTCTATGTGTCTTTTTAGCCATTTCCATGTGTTTTTTCAGCCCTTTCCAGCACAGCCCCAGGGAAATCCTGCAGGGTGGAGTTGGGTCAGGAGTGGGTTTGTTCCACTTGGTGCTGTCACAGGGTCCTCATCACCTGAGACCTGCTGCCTTCTCCAAAGGTCTCTGCAGGAACTCATGTTCTGCTCTGTGGAGAAACTGAGCACTAACTTTGTTTGGCAGGATCAGGAGTGTTTTTGTGGTGTTGCTGTGCCCTCCCTGCTGCCAGGTCGATGCTGGCACTCGCAGCCACCCAGCAGCACCAGTTTGCTGTCCCTGGCCTGGCACTGGGGACAGGATGGGCCCCAGTGCTGCTGCCTAAAGCCACGTTTGTTCCCACAACAGGCTCTGCTTTAGTCAAAGTCACCCCTGGCTCGTGGGTGGAGGAGAATGAGCTGACATTATCGGCTCTGCTGAGATCAATAGTGGGGCAGCAGCAGGAACTGCTCAGAAATCCCAAACCTTTTCCTGGAGGAAGGATTCCCAGTCCTGTCAGTCCTGTAGGAAGCTCGAATCATTGTTCTCAGCTGGGTGTCTTGGACTTTTTCTGTGCTGTACAAAGGTTTCAGTCAACAGGTGCAGGATTTCAGTCACAGAAGTGTCTTGGTTCACATCAGTTTTGGAAGGGAAAAGTCTCATGTAAAAGTCATTGAAATTAAAACTCAGCTCTTTGTGTGCACCGAGATCGTCCCTCTGGAGACACCTCTTTGTGCTTCCTCACAATGGTTGAAAATTAGAAGGTTTTCATAATATTTCAGGTTGTTACTCTCTTACAAAGAAACAGTATGTATCCAGCTGGGACAAATACCTTCACTCTTCTTTTCAGGAGCTAATGGGGGCTCTGACTGCAGAATCCTCCTTCTCAGTATTGAGAGAAGGGTTTGTTCCCATCTGGCCCTCACCCACAGCCCTGCTGGTGCTGAAAGGGGCTCTCAGTGTTCTCAGAATAGTCAGATTCTGCTCTGGAACCTTCCAGTGATGCTGGGAGCTCGTTAGGACACTGCTTAATTGGGGCCATCTCCTGAAAATCCCAGATGAAGCTGCAGCTCTGTCCTGGTGCCTTGTCCTGTGTGATCCCAGGAGCTGGGATGGAGGTGACCACGAGTCCTGGGACAGAACTGACCACGAGTCTTGGGATGAAGCTGGCCACAAGTCCTGGGATGGAGCTGGCCACAAGTCCTGGGATGGAGCTGGCCATGAGTCCTGGTGACCACAAGTCCTGGCACTGCTTTCCCAAAACACATCAGTGCTGCCACGTGGGAAGCATTTGAGAAAGAAATTGTCTTCTCCCCAAGCTTTCCCTGTGGCCTGGGTGTTCCCAGCTCCATGGGGCCAGTGGGGGAAGCTCCCACATCTCACTGAGGTCATGGACCTGATTCCCCCTTCCCATGAGCTCCATAGCCATTTTATTGTAATAGCTTAATTGGTTTGATTAGCTAAATGTACATTATCTAGGGTAGGTGTTGAAATGTTCATTAGATGGGACTGCGCATGGAAAAATCTTGTGCTTTGCTGTCTTGGGACTAAAGAATTCCAGAGTGCCAGGTGATGCTGCTTGTATTGAGGCAGCAGACCTTTTAATTAATTAATTAAGCTTTCCAGGAAGTAGTTTTATCCTTTAATTAATTGATTAAGCTTCGCATGAAGTAGTTTTTGATCTCCCTTACAGGAGCATATATTTTCATTCTTTGCTCTGAGTTTATTGACTAAAAATTGGAATTTTGTGAGAGAATCTTGAGGGAAAGATGTGATAAAGCCTGGCTTTGACTGTTTGTTTTCCCGCTGGTTGTGGGTAAAGCTGCAAATCCTGGGAAGCCTCTCTGGAGCAGATGGTGCTGGCAGGGCTCCTCCTCAGGACGGAATTCGGGCACCGCTCCCGAGCCAGCTCCTCCCAGGATCCTGGCAGGGCTCCCCGCTCCCCTCGGCCCCGTGGCATTTCCAGACCCTGCTCAAAAATAGCCCCAGTATTCCTGGGAAGGTTGTGTCAGGGTTTGGGATGGTTTCTGTCCCTGTCCCACCTCCCCAGAAGCCCCTTTCTCTCCCCTTTCTCTCCAGCTCAGCCCTGTTTTTCCTGGGATCAGCTCTTGCCTTTGGGGATTTGAGCAGATGGGTCCCCAGCTCCCCTGGCTCATCCCAGGGATTTCCTTCTTGTATTCCTGCAAAACATTTGTGTAGGAAAGCCTTCCCATGGGCACGGATCAATCTGCTGCTTCTCCTCGAGTGCTGACCCTGAAACAGCAGTTTTTGTTCTCAAAAAGGCAATTTTTGTTCCTTGTTTGGCAAGGTTGGGAATCTCCTTGGGCAGGGCCACCCTGAAGATGGAGGGGTTGGTTAAACGGCCCTTTTGTTTCCAAGCTGCAACAATTTCTGTTGGAAATGGGAGGTATCTTGGGGTGAAGGGGCTGAAATGGTATTTTTCTCCCTCAATTGGTTTTGCTCTGGGATTTCCTGCAATACTGGGATTCATAATTTGGTTTTATTCTGGACTGGGTTCTGCATCTCTGGCTCATGGCTTGGGAAGGGCTTTTCTGACTGTGAGGAGCTGTGATTTTATGCATAAAATTCCTTTAAAGACTCCTTGGGGAAGGACATAAGACTTGCAGATCCTTGTTTTGAAACAAATTTGCATAAAAGTTCCTGTGTAAAATTCTAATGTTTTCTGGCTTCTAAAATTTCACTCCAAACTGTTCATATGCCTTTGAAATGAAAAGTTTTACCCAGTTAAAATGAAACCTTGGTGCCCTGGGTGTAGAATCTGCCCACTTTAGTGTGTGCTGCTGGTTTTAATGCCAGAAGCTGGGAGCACTGGCTGTGTCAGGAGCGAGTTCTGTGCCACACTCACCCATCAAACACAATCTGGGACTATTCCCTGCTTTATTTTGTGTTTTCCTAACACTACCACTACTTCCAGGAGCGTCTGCAATACTTCTTGGCTGCTTTGAAATCAGTTTAAACGCACTTTAAATGCTTTTTTTGCCTGTAAAAGTCTGGCAGGAGCCGTTTCCCTGCAGTTCATCCTCCACAGCCCAGCACTGCCATCTCGTGAGCGCTCGGGGTGTGGAGCTGCTGCAGCTCCTCCACATGGAGAGCTCCCTCATGGGGATATTTGCAGCTGAAACGCCACTAAAACCTTTAATTTCCCTTACGAATTTCCAGCAGCACCTTAAAAAGTCTATTTTAAAAATTGTGATTTCGTCCTGAATTGTTTAAGAGTTTGTTTTGGATGTTTTGGAATTGTGCCTCTCTATTTCTTGTAAGGCTTGCCTGATACTTCATTCTATTTATGTACATTACAAATACAAAGTGTAATGAAGCTACATTAAAAAAAAAACACCTTAATTTTATAATTTTTAATGCAGTCTACCACATGAAAAAAAACCAAAATTGGGGAAAGCTGTTGGGTTTGAATAAACAGAAAATGGTACAGAAGCATTTTGGTGGAAAACTTGCAGGGTGGCAAGTTCTACACACTGACAAAGCAGAAGGTGGTGGGAAGTTGTTATTTTTGTGACACCATCCTGATGAGGCACCACTTTCTGTGCTGAACTGGGGGCAGATGTTAAGCCCGTGGTCTATATTTAGCCCCTGTCCGAGCTCTCGGGTGATCCTGGTATCAGGAGTTCCTGACTAAGTGGATTTTTGGTTGGAAGCTCCTCATGTCCATGTTGGAGGGTAGTTCTTACAAATCCCCCCTTGCGGGAGTAGAGGGAGAAAATGAAAAATCTCTCCAGGCTTTCTGTGGAACTCCTTAGAGTTGGGAGTTAAAAATCAAAGGTTTTAACCAGTATCTTCTCCTGCCCCTTTCCTTTGTGTGTCCCCTCTGCAGGACTGGAACTATGGGGTCGGAAAACCCGAGCCCGCAGAACCCTGGCTGCAAGATCATGACCTTCCGGCCCTCGCTGGAGGAGTTCCGTGACTTCGGGAGGTTCATCGCCTTCATGGAGTCCCAGGGAGCCCACCGGGCAGGGCTGGCCAAGGTGAGGAACTGGCCAGGGGCAGGGCTGGCCGAGGGCAGGGCTCGCCGAGGTGAGGGGCTGGCCAGGGGCAGGGCTGGCCGAAGTGAGGGGCCGGCCAAGGTGAGGGGCCGGCCGAAGTGAGGGGCCGGCCAGGGGCAGGACTGGCCAAGGTGAGGAACTGGCCAGGGGCAGGGCTGGCCGAGGGGAGGGGCTGGCCGAGGGGAGGGCTTGTCTGAGGAGGGCAGGGCGGGGGGAGG
>WBNO01005432.1:1703-69361 GCA_013400575.1 Peucedramus taeniatus | reverse complement strand
GGGCGGGCTCCGGGGGGGGGCGGGCCAGGGGCGGGGGCTGCTCGGGGCAGGGCTGGCTGAGGTGAGGGGCCGGCCGAGGTGAGGGGCTGGCTGAGGGCGGGGCAGGCCGAGGTGAAGAGCTGGCCAAAGTCAGGGCTGGCCGAGGTGAGGGGCTGGCTGAGGGCAGGGCTGGCCAAGGTGAGGGGCTGGCCGAGGTGAGGGCTGCTCAGGCAGGGCTGGCCGAGGTGAGGAGCTGGCCAAAGTCAGGGCTTGCCCAAGGTGAGGGGCTGGCCAAGGTGAGGGCTGCCCTGGGGGTGGAGCTGCCTTCCAAGATCTTGTTTGTGTTCGTGGAGCTGAGCAGTGTGTGTTTTTTGGAACACTGTACCTGGAATCTCTGGTTTGGTTATGGAGGGAGGAAAGGAGAGAAGCTACAGGGCTTTTGTAGAGCCATGGAATGTCCTGAGGACATCTGTAGATCCATGGACAGGATCATCCAGTCCAGCTTCTGGCCCTGCACAGACACCCCAGCAATCCCACCCTGGGCATCCCTGAGGGCAGCCTCAGGGCTGGGACCATTCCTTGGGGAGCCTGGGCAGTGCCCAGCACCCTCTGGTTATGAGAACTTTTCATGTGAAGCTTCTAAATTCCAGTACCTGACACGGAACTGCTTGGAAAACTCCAGGACTAAGTGATTAGAAAGGGTATTTCTGTGGCCATGTCACCATAAGCTGATGAGAGCATTTGTTTTGACAAGGACTTGTTAGGAGTGGTGTTTAGCTGGCCTTAATAAAGCACAGTGGAGAAATAAAGCTGTTAGGCATGAAATAATTCTTATTTCTTCTAAAACACAGGTCAATTACTGGGTTTATTGCTGCTCTAAAGAGAGCTGGCTATTGATGAAGAGCCCTCCATGGAATGTTTCCTTGTCCACTCAAGTGTACAAGCAATTACCTTCCAGGACTCTGCTAGGGAGATTATTTTAATAAAGCTTGTTGGTGACTTCCAGATATTGTAAAGAAATGACTTTACTTGTAGGATTAATCTGAGCATTGCAGGTCAGTTTTGTGTCTCTTGCAGCTGCAGTTCAGAGCCCTGTGAGGGAAGTTGAGCCTATCAAAACCCACAGCTCCAGTGTCTGTAACAACTCCATATTTTTTGTTCTCCCCCTGTGTTACTTTTGTTTTAAGAATGACCCAAGAACAGATGAGAGACTGAATTACAAAAAGAGAAAAAGAAGCTTTAATACAAAGGATTTTTGGCTTATATAGACTGATACAATACATTTTACTTGATTGGCTAGTTAATAAAAACATTTTTCTTATGCACTGTCTTTGAGACGAACAGAAGAACAAAGTGGAAAACACCACTTGCAGATTGTTGGTAGTAACAAGTTATTACATTCTTACAACTCTAAAAATTCTTACAGGTTTCTGTGAGAAACAATTGCCATTTCTCTCTCCTTGACTGGGTTGGTATCTACACCCCTAGTGGCCTCCACATTGACTGAACAGAATCCCTCAGGATTCTGGATGCTCAGGATTTTTATCCTGGGAAGCTGAAAAGGCAGAGAGAGGCCAGAGATGGGAAAAGAATCCTTATCTCATTCACTTCTCCTGTGTTGTGCTCATGTGGAATGTGTTTGGAATTTGTTTACCTGAAGTGATGAGCCTGATTTGGCTCTGGTGTGAGTTGTTTTGATTTCTTGGCCAATGGTCACACAAACTGTGTCAGAACTCTGGAAAGAGTCATGAGTTTTCATTATTATCTGTTGAGCCTTCTGTAAGTATCTTTTCTCTCTTCTTTAGTATAGTTATCTTTATCATAATATAACATTATAAAATAATAAAATAGCCTTCTGATAACATGGAGTCAGATGCATCGTTCTTCCCTCACGTCTGGGGATCGCTGATTTTACAATAACCCCGTTGCAGGTGATCCCCCCCAAGGAGTGGAAGCCGCGGCGGACGTACGATGACATCGATGACATGGTGATCCCAGCCCCCATCCAGCAGGTGGTCACGGGCCAGTCGGGGCTCTTCACCCAGTACAACATCCAGAAGAAGCCCATGACCGTGGGCGAGTACCGGCGCCTGGCCAACAGTGAGAAGTGCGTGGCTGGAGGGGCTTCAAACTGGGGATGGGCTCCTGGGAAGCTTTTCTTTCCAGAAACTAGCTGATAAGAAAATGTTAAATGTGAAGCATTTAACTGGGGGAACTGCTTTTCCTTGAGTCTCAAACAAGTTTGTAATTTGATGGGTTTTAGTTGTATCTTGGATCTTTTTATGGGAGTTGGTGTAGAAGGATTGGTCAAGGTCAGTGTTTGGCTGAAAATGGCTTGGGACCAAAAAAGGATCTCTTGTTTGTTCTGGAAAAGGTGTTCCATGGCTGGGATAGAAATCCAAATACCTTGGAGTGTTTGGGCTGATACTGGTGACACAAGTGTCTTCCAGAGTGCCTGGGGACTCTGCAGGGCACTTCAGTCAGCCGGGATGTGCCAACTGCTGTCCCATCCTGTTTCCAGAGTCTGGAGTTTCCCGGAGTTCTGGAGGACCCTGGGTTTTAATCAGTATTGAGTTTATGCAGTCATGGCTTTAAGCTGAAGGAGGGTGGATTGAGATGGGATATTGGGCAGGAATTCCTCCCTGGGAGGGTGGGCAGGCCCTGGCACAGGGTGCCCAGAGCAGCTGTGGCTGCCCCTGAATCCCTGGCAGTGCCCAAGGCCAGGCTGGACATTGGGGCTTGGAGCAGCCTGGGACAGTGGAAGGTGTCCCTTCCCATGGAAGGGGTGGAGTGGGTGGGCTTTAATGTCCCTTCCAAGCCAAACCATTCCAGGATAATCAGCTTTGGAGTTTTCCTGGCACCTGAGAGCTGTGGGATAACCTCACCTCACGTTTCCATGGGATGGGGATGTGGTGCTACACATCCTGTCAGTCAGCCTGCCCCAAGAGGGTTTGTGCAGAGGTGGAAAAGGCAGAAATTCTGTGAATTAAAGGGGAAATGCACCCTCAGCACCTGCTGTGCTGGCTGCTCTCAGGACTCCTCACATCCCTGTGTTCCCTGGCAGGTACTGCACCCCTCGCCACCAGGATTTTGAGGACCTGGAGCGCAAGTACTGGAAGAATCTCACCTTTGTGTCTCCCATTTATGGGGCTGATATCAGTGGCTCCCTGTATGATGCAGTAAGTGCAGTGCTTCTCCTTTATTTCAGACACAGACACTGACTTCCTTTTTGCACTTTTCTCATTAAGGAGCAGTAATTCAGAATTTCTCATTAAGGAGCAGTAATTCAGGATTTCATTGATGTAGCCACCCTAAAGAAGCCCCAATACCTTTGGTTTTTTCCCCTCATTACAAAAGTGGGACTAAACCTCCCCTGAGATTCAGGATAATAGTCAGTGGAAGCTGTGAAAAGCTGACTTTTAGTAGAAAAATGAGGAAAAGTGTGATTTAAACAAATTCTTTTGCAGACTGTGGCAAAAAATTGTCTAGACCCTACACCTTGGATTTTGTTTCTTTTTAAGGGAATAAAATGGAGATTTCTGCTGAAGCTCCTTAGAAAGTCAGAAAAAAGCAGCATTTCAAGGAAATGGTGCTTCATCAAAAATTGTTTTTGATTCTTAACATAAATAATTTACATTTGGATTTTAAATTATTTACATTTGGATATTAAATTATTTGCAATTGGATTTTTTCCTTGTAAGCAGCTCCATTAGGATACAATGCACCTGCACACTGAATTATTTTACAATTCAAATTATTTAAGCTTTTCCACTGTGAAATTTCATCCTCTGCTTCAAATAACTCTGTAAATGATAAAGGTTTCTCTCTTCTTACTCTTTTTAGGCAGATAATTTAAATCTCTTCCTCTGTAGTTTTCTTTTGAGTGGGAAGTGGCCTTTTTTGGAGTGCTGTCTGATTGTGTGTGAATTTATGAGTGTCTTTTTATTATCAGCATGGTTTAATATGGGATTAATTAGAATAAGCAGAGATATCTGAGGTGCTCAGAGCCATGGACATCACAGGGGTGCAGAGGATTTGGTGCTTGGGTGGGAGTATCACATCCTTTCCCTGCTGTGATCAGGGTGGGACACAGCCAGGCACCAACACAACTGTTCTCAGATAGTTTCCTGTTTTTACCTGAAGCTCTGAGCTGAGGTAGAAGGTTCTGCCCCTTTGGCCACACTGAGGTGTTTCTGATCAGGGGAAGAACATCTGAGAGGAGTGTGTTTTACCCTGAGTTTATGCTGTGTTCAGTACCAGAACAGTTAATTACTGCTGGGGTATTGCACAGTGCAAGAGCCTCTTCAGAGTGCTGGAGCTCCCTCCTGCCTGTGGTCAGAGAGGAGCATCAAGTAAACCTTCCTGGAAGCAGAGGGTGTTCAGTTAATGCAGGTGACACCAGCACCTGCACACTGAGGCACTGGGAGGGAGCTGTGGGCTGTGCTTGCTCCTGACATTCCCAGTACAAACCTGTACAAACCAGTACAAACATTTCTGTTGGGTTCCAGGACGTGGACGAGTGGAACATTGGCAATCTAAACACCCTCCTGGACATGGTGGAACACGAGTGTGGCATCATCATCGAGGGTGTGAACACTCCCTACCTCTACTTTGGGATGTGGAAGACAACTTTTGCTTGGCATACAGAGGACATGGATCTCTACAGCATCAACTACTTGCATTTTGGGGAGCCCAAATCCTGGTAAGTGTGGGCTCTTGGACACCTAAAACATCCTTTCCCCAGCTCTACCAAATTCCATCAGGTTTACCTAATCTCTCAATTCCCATTTTTTCTTTCCTCTTCCCTCCTACTTTACATTTAAAAGCAATTTCACTTTCTTTCATGCTGGCTTGCTCCGAGGCGTAATTCCTGACTTTCAGCAGGATTAGGGAGACTTGTTGACATCACGATTAAAACCAGATTTCAGCACTTAGGGATTTTTACAAACTAATGCATAGGAGAGCAAATGGGGATGGGAATGTGTGGATGCTTCAGAGGCACTGTAATAGTGAAACACTGTTGTTCTTGCACTGTGCTGTAGGCAGGAAACATCTGTTACTTTCAGATTTCCATTATTTAAATACATAAATATGTTCACAGCTCCAGGGACAAGTTAAGTGAAAAGGTTACTTTTCCATGGTCATTTTTTGGCGTGATGGTAAAGCATTTTTCAACACTGTTGATGCATAGACTGGTTGGAAATAACTTTCCACAAAAGCAGTAGATAGTTAAAGATGAAATAAAGAATTTAGGAAGTCTGGAATAAGTTACCAAGAGCCAATATGCTTCTTTTTAAAGCAATTTAAAAGTATAAGTGCAGAGACTCATCAACCCAGGGGAGCTTTGCTGAAGATCTTGATGTGACTAATAAATATTGACATTTGCGTGCAAATTAGAGCAGAAATGTCACAGGGAGGCTCTGCTGTCACCGTGCCCTGGCAGTGGCAGATGAGATCCTCCCACCTCTCAGGATATGGCTCCCTGGTGGCTCTGGGTGTTGGTGCCTGTGGCACATAAAAGCCCCCAGGAGCCAGGAGGCTGTAAATGAATGGCTCCAATGCTCTTTTCCAGGCCTGGAAAGGAGTGGAGGGAGGGGCTGACTCTGTGGAACATGAGTGGGAATTTTTAAAACCCTTCCAGCACGTCATGAAGTCTGTTTCCCAACATTCCTGATCCTTGGGCTCGCTGTCCAAGGCAGCTGCACGAGGATTTTGCAGAATCTCTTGTGATACCTCTGTTAAACAAGGTGGAGCTCCAGAAATGAGTTCCTGGATTATGACTGGGATGTGTCTGATCCCAGGGAAAGGTTCTATCCCCAGAGGGTGCTGGGGCACTGCCCAGGGAATGGTCACAGCCCTAAGGCTGCCAGAGCTTCAGGAGCATTTGGACACTGCTCTGGGACAGGGTGGGATTGTTGGGGTGTCTGTGCAGGGTCAGGGGTTGGACAGATGATCCTGTGGGTTTCCAGCTCAGAATATGATTCTGTTTGGATCCTGTCAGTTTTTCCTCCAGAATCCCTTAATTCCAACCCATTTTCCTGGTCCCATCTCCAGCAGATGGTGCCACAGCCCATGGGAAACTCCTCATCCCCTTTGCCTGTGGAGCTCAGGGACACCAGGACAGTGCCAGCAGGAGCTCAGGGACACCAGGACAGTCCCAGCAGGAGCTCAGGGGCACCAGGACAGTCCCAGCAGGAGCTCAGGGGCACCAGGACAGTCCCAGCAGGAGCTCAGGGGCACCAGCACAGTCCCAGCAGGAGCTCAGGGGCACCAGCACAGTCCCAGCAGGGCTGGGCTGCTCCAGGAGGGGTGGCAGCAGCTGGCCTGAGCTTTGGGTTGGGTTGTTCCAGCCTTTCTCCAGCCATCCTATGTTTGTGAGAGTCGCTCCTCCAAAGCTGCCCCAGCTGGGGGAAAGTGAGGGTTTTGAAGACAGGCCACATTTGGAGCAGAAGCTTTTCCCTTTCAGTGGAGTTTTCATAGGTAGGTGACAGTGTGTGACACAGAATGGGATGGGTTGTGACAGGATGGCACTGCTGGTTTGGCAGGGCCTCCCTGCTCTTCCCTCGAGCATCAGGCAGGAGTTTGCCACTTCCCAAGCCCCTCCCTCCTTGTTCTGCACCATGACAGCTCCTCTTAAGGAGTTCTCCAGCTCTTCTCTGAAAAAACATTGGCTTCAAAGAGTAAACCTGAATCCCCTTGGAGCAGATCTGGAACTTTCCAGGTACCTGAGCTGTTCTGGGAGTGAGTGCAGCTGCCCCAGAGCTCAGCTGGGGGAGCTCTTGGACTGCAGTGCTGGAATTCCAGTGCTGCAGCCTGGCTTTGCTCAGGGATGGCTGAAATGTTCGTTCTGTTTTGCTGGCACCACCTCTGTGGAAATTTCCCAGCTTCCTTCATCCTTTTTATAGACTCCGTGACTCTGACAGTGATCATCTTGGAAGCACCTCAGGGAATAGCAGGAGTGTGGAGAGTTACAAAGTCTACCAGTTTGGGGTTGAGCTCTAAAATAAGAGGCAGAGTTATTGTTTGGCTGTCAGAGATATTTATTCAGTGGAACCAAGGACTCTGTATATTGGTAGTATCTGCTTCAAAATTGCTCGTTAAAAACCGTAACTCTTTCTTTGTGTCTCCCATAAATTATCTGAGGGTGCTTCTCTGCAGGCTGGGGGAAGGGTGAGGAGCTACCAGCCCTGCAGCCTTCTGAAGGGAAGGGGAGAAAGGAGTTGCTTCCCTCACAAACCTCCTTTGAGTGGGCTTTAGGAAAAAAATCTGTGTTTATTTAACAGAATCCCAGAATTGTTTGGGTTAGAAGGGACCTCTGGGGACTCCCCAGTCCAGCCTCTGCCAAGGTGGGGTCACCTGTCTCCAAGGAGGTGACACAGGAATGTATCCAGTTGGGTTTGGGACATCTTCAGAGAGGGAGACTCCATGGGCAGCTGTCCCAGAGCTCTGCCACCCTCCATGGAAAGAAATTCTTCCTCAGGTTGGGGTGGGACACCATCCTCTGATATCCCTGGGGATGTTTGCATGGAATGGTGAGGTGTTTGTATGGATTGATGAGGTGTTTGTGTGGATTGATGGATCCTCTCTCAGCTTCCCCAGACTGTCCAGGCCCAGCTCCTGCAGTCCCTCCTCACAGCAGAGCTGGGGAAAGCTGAAGTTCCTTCTCAGGAAGCTCTGGGTGGAATGTTTGGACCACAAAGAGCCATCTCTGGGTGGACAAAGGAATTGTTCTCCTGGGCCAGAGGGGATCATTACTGAGTATTTCGTCTCTCTTTTCTGTCTTTGTAATTTTGGGTTTTCCCCCCTACCAAAAAGTTGTTTTGTGCCCTGTTGGGATTGCAGGTAAAATCAATGTGTGGCTTCACCAGCTGAAAGTGGCTTCTTTGTACAGGCTAAAGAGCATCTGCCTGGTGTGACAAGTCCATGCTGAATGAGTGTCCCTGTCACTGCAGGGGTGCTGCTGCCAGCCCTCCCTGGCTGGCTCTGGCCCTGGCAGAGCAGGACAGGCTGCAGCACTCAGAGGGGCTGCACTCAGCTGTGGCACTGGGATGGATGCAGCTCGAGAGCTCCTTCAGCACCAAGAGAAGCAGTTGAGCAATGAAAGGTCACCCAGTGATGAAGGAGAGCAAGGGGGTAATGAGAAACAGCCATTTTCCTGTTTGCAGCCTCATTAAATGATTTATCTGTGCCTCTACATTGCAGTGCATTTGTTTATTGAGTTCTGTTTTTGTAGCAGGGCTGTTTGTCTTCATCCCACCCTGCCCTGGGCTGGCCTTACCCCATTCCAGGGGGATTTTCCCTCTGGATGTGCTGTTCCCAGGCACAGGCTCTGCTCCTCACCCTTCTCACACTGCTGCTGCTGCAGCTGGAAAATCAGCCTGACAGCTGGAGCAGGAAGCATGGGAGGTGTGGGCACTTCCCATGCAGCACCCCCAGAGTTGGGAGCAGTTGTGTAACCTCATGTGAAGCCCCTCAGGCAGGGAGCTGCCAGATCCAGCCTTTCACTTGCTTTTTTTCCCAAATTACAGTAAAATGTCCCTCTCGCATTAGGAATTTAATTGCCACCTTTTCATAGTCTCAAACTTTTGAAAAAAGTGAAATGTATTTAATTCTGCAGCCCATATTAAACCTCTCATGGTGGGAATTTTTGCTGTATTAATTATACATATTGTATATAATTACCTCATACACTCCTGTGTGAGAGCTAAAATTGAGCATATTGTCAAACGGTGCAAGCAGAAACTGATTTTATAATGACAGAAGCAACAAAGCTGAGTGCCAGGCCTCATTCTTCATGGTTATTATGGCATTTTATTGAGGAATGGATGTGGCTCAGCCTTTGCAATTCCAAAAGAATATTTTTAGACACTGAGGTGCTCCACCAGCACTTCCTTTTATCTCCATAAAAATGTGCAATCCCTACCTGGAGGCTTCCTGGCGTGGGGAAGTGCTGCAGGGAAACTTTGAACCTGAGTATTGTGAATTTGCCTGATACACTTTAGTAGTGTAACATCTTGTTTTGTCAATACCACCTGATTGGGTGATACAGTTATTTTTCTTGGATATTTTGTGATCTTGCTGTACAGCTACAGTATTTAATTTACCTTCCCTGAGTGCTGGTGGGATGTTACACTCTTCCTTCTCCCAGAAACCCAGGTGTTAAAGCAGACTGACACTGAGGAAGGTAATTGATTTTTATAAAATGTCCCTTTTCCCTTATCATGATGGATGTTTAATCCCCTTTAATTAAAACAGGGAGCCAGCTTTAGCTTTTAAGTTATATCATCTCCTCTCCAAAACACTCCCTCGCTGGAAGTGGATCATGCCTAATCTGTTTGACTTTGATATCACAAAGTACACTTTATGCCAGAACAGCAGTTTGTGTGGAATTAAGGACAAATTACCAAAGGAACTTTAAAATAATATGATTAGTTGGAAGCACTGGTCACAGATACAATTATATTCCAGAAACACTTCTGGAATTCTGTCTTGTGAAAGTCTGAGGACTGCAAACCTGAGAGTCCATGGAGTTACCCCAAACCTTTGTTGGTTAAAATATTTCAGAATTTCTGCTTTCTTCCCTCCAGGTGCCCAGCGAGGCTCCCTGGGTGGGGCAAGGAGCAGGCAAGGAGAGCAGATCCTCCTTGTGGCTGCCCCTGGATCCCTGGAAGTGTCCAGGGCCAGGTTGGAGCAGCCTGGGACAGTGGAAGGTGTCCCTGCCATTGCAGGGAGTGGCACTGGGTGGGATTTAAGGTCCCTTCCAAGCCAAACCAGTCAGGGATTCCATGGCTTTCTTGTAACATCTACAGTTTAATGCATTTGTAGTATCTGGTAGTGCTGTTGTCAGCAGGGAAAGATCACCTTTCCTAACAGGCCTGTGATGGGGAGATTCCAGCCAGGGCCTGGGTGTTCCTTTGGGAGGGACTCTCAAAGGAGCCCTCTCTGGCCTTGGCTAAGAGCCCCTCCTGAAGCAGCAGCAGATCTGAAGTGCTGAGGATCTCCCTGGTTTTATTTCTCACTCTGGTCTGCAGCTTTCTTTGCTGAACTCTTGTCCTGTGCTCCCCTCAGGACAGGAAATGTTAATCCCTGGAAAACTGCCTTGGAGGAGGAAAATTGCTTAATACAGTCATGGAGCTTAACTCTGCCAGCCTCTGTACTCATATGCTGTGCAGGATGCTGCCCTCACCCCTCTCACCATCTCTGGGATGTTCTGCTCTGCCCCCTGCTTTGACACTCTCCCAGATGTTCCATGGGCTCTCTGTAATCCCCTTGCAAGCAGCTGCTTTAATGTTTGGTACAGAACTGTGTGGCTGCAGGGGGCAGGCCATTGTCCCTCCATCATTTATTGCCTCCCACCATTCTCTGCCCTCAGGGGCACTGCCCAGGCTGCTGCAATCACTGCAGGGGTCAGATGTCACTGCAAGTGCCATTATTGGGGTCTCAGTAGCCCTTGCACCCTGGAGATCCTGAGATTCCTTAGGCTGCACTAGCTGGAATCACAGCTGAGATTTGCCCTTGAGGGAGCTGATGCTCCACACTGAGAATTTTTATTTTTCTGAGTTTTGATTTTCCTGTTTCTTCGTGTTAGGGAATTCAGGAGAAGATTCTGCAGCCTTTCCTCCCTCAGTCCCCAAGGTCTGCATCATCTTCCATGGGAAGTGTGTGAGGTGTCTGTGCTCCTAAAAGTGTTCCAGGCCTGGCAGCAGAGGTTTGGAGGCTTTTTGGGTGGAGTGGGGAGAAAGGAGAAGCAGGGAAGGCCATTTGGCTGTGGTGGCAGCTCCTCACAGCTCCCAGATTTCCTTCCTGCCTCTGCTGTCCCATGTAATCTGTTTTACAGCTCTGCTGTTTTGGATGGAGAAAGAGCAGAATTTATGGTGATGGTTGATTTATAGATTAACTGCAACACCATTTGCTCTCAGGCAGATTTGGCAGAGCAAGACCCTTTTCTGTTGATAAAAGGGAGAGAGAAAGGAACAGGGATATTCATTAAAAGGGATAAAAGAAAAGTGAGATAAAGTATGGCCAGGCAGAACAGCTTTTCACTCTCCTGACTTTTCTAAAATGAAGGTGAAATCTGCTTTGGAATGGGCTTTCTGCACTGAGAATCCGTGTGCATGTGGGTTTGCTGGGAGATGCATGGGAGGAGGGATGTGTTGGGATGCAGAGCTGTATCCCCCTGTAATTCCCTGATAACTGAGAGCAGAGAGTCATTAATCCAGCCCTGCAAGCCTGCAGTCATTAGTTAATTAACACAAACCACTCCCAGCCCTTCTTCCTGGAGGTGGTGCTGTGGGAGAAGGATGAGGGGGGTCCCTCGGGAAGGGGACAGTGCTCACTCCTGGTTTGCTTTCAGAATCCATGGGGTCACCACGTTGTCCAGGACCTGAGTGAGCTCTGGCTTGGATTATCTTCTCAATCAGGTGCTGCAACTGGAATAGTGGAGATTTCTCTTTTTAATAGACACAGGTTTTTGTGGTCTTTCATTAGGCTGTTGTAGACAGATTATTAAAAGGTCATTTTTCTGCTGCAGAGGAGGCACAGGATTTGGGGAGTTAGGACTCAAGTATTGCCTTTCTTCATTCACCCTCATCTAACTGAGAGAAAATGCCATGAAGGTCAAGCCAGATTCTGGGACTGATGGAATCAGCTGTGGGACTTGACTGAGGAGGCACAGATGGAGCCTCAGCACCCCTTTCACTCAGCTCCCTGCTGTTTGTGCTTCCCCTCCAGAGCCCTCTTTGGTTTTTATTCTCACCTAAACCCACTGCAGAAGGCGTGGAATTATTTTGTGCTTTGCTGCCATTTCAGTTTTCAGTCTGTGCATTTTATGTCCATCTTTACTGAGCCTGTTCTGTTGGCTGAAATTAGAAATCTTAGAGGTTGAGGTTCATCTGTGAGTTATTGTACCTGACCCAGCAAAGAGGAGACCCTTCCCACCTGTAGTTCCTCCTGGCACTTCCCAGAATGATTTTAGCAGGAGGAGGTGCTGATCTGGGGTCACGTCCCCATTTCCACAGCAGCATCCTGGGGTGGTCCCTGCTGTGCCTGCAGCCCAGGAATTGCTGTCAGCCCCAGCTGGACTGAGAGAAGCAGCCCTTTGATCCAGGAAGGCTCTTGCTCCAACCCATTCCTGCCTTCTGAAAGTGTCTGCTCAGAGCTCAGGCCTGGTTTGAAATGAAGATCTATGGAAGTCTGACAGGATCACAGATTGGTTTAATAACAGAGGCTTTTGAGCAGAGCCCTGAGACTGGAGGGGAGGGAGATGTGCTTCCATGCTCCATCTCACTCCTTCAGCCTGATCTGACTCCCCGTGGGACAATGAGCTTGCAAATTCCAGCTTGGCACAGAGCTGGAAGCAGGGCTTGGGAAGGCTGGGAGGAAGCAGGAGTGGTGCTGCAGAGCTTTGTCTTTATTCACATTTTGTTAACACGTTGGCAGAAATCAGCGGGGATTTTTTTTTTCTTTACTCAGCAGGGAAAATTGTCGAGGGGTGATGCCAAGTGCAGCACAAGTGAGGTTTAAAATAAGAGGAGCCCGTAGTAATGACAGCACTTAAATAGCACTCGGTGCTGTCTGAGAGCTTTGCACTCGTTAACCCCTTAATGTTCCAAGGAATAAATCTGCTGGGTTTGCATCCACTTCATTTCCAACTGCCCAGTCAGCCACACAAAGGGGATCAAACATGAGAAATAAAGGAAACTTTACCAACTGTGTCAGTGATCTTTATCAAATCTCAGCTACAACACTTGTGGCTTTGATGCTGACAAGAACACAGCTCTCACTTCAAAGCAGTTGTAGTTGGGAACGCTGCAGTTTGATGGATGAGGAGCATTAAACCTTTGGAATGCTGGATTCTTTCTCCTCAGAAAAGAAAAGAGTGTGTGTGTAGAGGCATTGCACCTCTAGCACAAGGGGTTTCCTAATCTAAGAATATCTTTCATTACTCATGAGCAAATTTCTTTTGTTCTGCTGGAGGCAATTATCCGTGTTTTTTTCAGGAATACGTGTTGCTGTGCCCGGTGAGGGAGGCAGCTCACACAGGTCACTTGGTACAAGGCACAGATAGCTCTGATCTCCCCTGGTTACCTTTTTTCTCCTTGTTTCTGGAGCTGAAATGAGCTATTATTTTATAATACAGGCTCTTTGAAGCATAATCTTTGCTTTTCTTTCTATTTGTACTGTATCCACTACAAAAACAACCAGTAATTAATAATCTGATTGCCAGTTTAGGGAAATAAATCTGATGTGAACAGGTTCTTCCAAACAAATAACTGGGAATGGCAAGGGGATGAATATTGTAGTCATTCATCTCTGTTGAATTGTGTACTAATTATCTTCTTGGCTAAACTGAATGAGTAAATGACTTCATAATGTTTTTCCCCAAACACCTTTTCTTAGTGAAATGGCTCCTTCATGCTGCTCATTCACTGCAGGCAGAGGCAGGCTATGGGTTATTTTTACACGTGGAGGGAGAGGCTCCAATGTGCTCTGCAATTTGGTGCTTTGTGCCTGGCACTTGTGCCGTGGAGCTGACTGGACTGGGGCACTGAGAGTCCTTCCAAGAGCAGATGGTTGCTCACATTAAATTCTCTGCTTTTAAAAAATATGTATTTCAAAATTGCATTTGGAGTTCTGGAAAAATCTCCTCTTTGTGTTTGTGGAGTTGGGGGTTAGTGAATCACAGTGAAAGTAGCCCATTGTGCTAATCTTGGAGCTCAGTTTTACCTCTTGAAAATGCATATTGCTTTAAAATCAGAATTTTAAAAAGCTCCTGTCTAATGTCACTTTTTGAAACTAATGGCTCTTTAATCCTATTTCTAGCTCAAGGCAAATCTAAGGGTTGAAGAGTCTTTCAGAAGTACATGATTGGCACAAGTTAGGCTTGACTCTAATCTTCCAATACTCAGTCTCCAGGGATTTGATCCCAGCTTCAGAGTAACCTAAGATATTCTGCCCATCCTCACTGGAAAACAAACGGAGAGTTTGCAATCATAACTTCAGTTTCTTTGGGGAAGGAGGAAGTTCTTCATCCTGCTGTTCTGTTGGCAGCAAAATCGCTGCCATTTCTTCACATTGTGGGTAATGAGAAAGTTCTGTGTGTGGAGAAGGGATTGTCTGGAGTGAAATGGGCTCTGTGGGTGAGTGCTGGGTCTGTTTGGTGGTGCCCAGGTCCTTCCTGAGCAGGTTTGCCCTGATTTTCTCCCTGTGCTGCTTCCCCAAGAGCTGCAGTGAGCAGCTGTGGGAGGCAGGTGGGTTTGGTGTGTTTTGGGGTTGTGATTTGGTCCTGTCATTACCTATTTACTCCTAATTATGGCTTTTGGAGTTGATACTCCCCAGCCTCAGTGTTTATCTCTCACTCTGGGTGTATTTCAATAAAAATGTCGTTATTTGGAATCATTGACACTGCTGGTTAAAGATACTGAATTCCATCATCCATTGTCCTGTGAAGTGATCCATTCAAGATAAAGCTGCAGGCACTTGATAAAGGTTCTATCCTAGGAACAAGGAGCTCTCTGGTCCCTGTGTGATCTTATCTCCAGGCAGGTTTGCATTGCTGATGGGAAGGAGCCACAGCAGAAGGGGAGAGGAGAGGGAAGCCAGGGATTCTCCTTTCCTAACCAGGAACTTGAGAAGGGAAATGGGAGATTTCCAGCCCATTCAGTGTGGGCCAGCCTCAGATTTGGTGAGGAGGAGAAGAAAGGGAGTTGATTTCAGTATTTTAAAATTGTTGAGAGAGAGGGATGAAGGGAGGTTAATTATGGAGGAGGGTAAAGGTGAGGAAAGGAGAGGTGACTGTGGAAGGGAGGTGAGCGCTACCAACAAAGGAACTATCAGTTCTTCTTGTTGAAATACCTTTTTTTCTTTTCTCATACAGGCAAAACAGCTTAAAAATAGTGTTGCACAGCAGGAGCTGGACTCTGATCCCTGTGGGTCCCTTCCAGCTCAGGATATTGTGGGAGATTCTAGCGTGGAAACCCCCACTTGTACCCTGAGCTTTGCTCTGACACAGTGAGGAGATGTTGTTTAATGTTTTACCTTGTAGAAAAATGAGGCCTCAGGAGCAGGATCTGAACTTTGCAGGGAAGGGACCACCCTGTGCTAATGCTGGTTCTTAATGCTTTTGTTGGATGATAAATATTTCTGATGGACCAAGGGGTTTTCTTTGGAGGCTTTACTGCTGTCGGGGGGGCTAAAGATGTTGAAGGTCGGGGTTCAGATTCTGGGTTTATGGGCACCCTTTGCCTTACAGAGACTGAAATAGCAGCTTTTCATTCTGCCTGTCGTGGCTGAGAGCAGGTTGGCATTTGAATCTTAAAGGGTCACTGTTCTTGGCACAATTAAATCTGCTTTGAAGACAGATAACTCACCCCAGCTTGACACGTTGGCCTGGACATTTTAAATGTGCTGCTCCCGTTCTGTTTCTGTTCCTTATTCCATAATTATGGTGTGTTAAACTGTGTGGGGCCTGCTTGGGCAGACCTTGTGCAGACACTGTGAAATTGAGTTTCTTACCTTCTCCCAGGAGTGGCACTCAAGTGACATTTCCAAAGTCTTGTGGTTGAACCCCCCCCTGCCAATGGAGCCCAGACTCCCAGAGAGTGGGGGGTGGGATTTGGTGAACTAATCACTGCTTAATTGCTCTGTGTTGGTGCAAGAGAGTGTAAATGAGGTGTGGAACAAGGTGTAACTGGCAAAAACTCTGGGAGTGACAGCTGGAGTGGGAAAAGGTCTTGGAAGCTTTGGGTGAAGGGACAGGATGGTCTGGTCCTCTGCCAAAGGCAGGGATGGATCCAGGTGAGAAAAATTCCTCTTAAGGAGAAAACAGCTATGAACAGGCCTTTGCTATGGATGAAGTTTTAGTTTTTTGAGCACTGGAAGCCAAAACTGAGCTGGCTCCCTTTGAGGAAGCTGGGACTGGGAGGTCCCTGAGGAGCACCTGCTGCTGGAAGCTGCCCAAGTGAATTCCCTGTTACATCATTCCTTGGTGGCCTCCAAAGGGGTCCCTGCATCCCAGGATGGCCTGAATGCTCCTTTTTACTGACACACTTGTTTAATTCTTAACTCACAAGACATTTGCTTATTTATTCTCATTGTTCCTGATAATAATTCTAAACCATTAGAGGGGAAAATTGTATTCAGAAATGCTGTTTCACACTTTATTTGTTTGATGATTTAGAGCGATAGAAAATAGCACATTTGCTGGCTTTTATAGTCTGATAATTATCCACATCCATCAAGCCCCATTCCAGGGGAATAAACAAAACACCAAGAAAATTACTCTATTAATGATATCCTATGATGGCAAATAGGACAGACCTCTCTTTTGTGTTAAGGATAGAGAGGAGACTGTCCAGTTAAGCTCATGTTGGGAAGGAATTCCTCTCTGGGAGGGTGGACAGGCCCTGGCACAGGGTGCCCAGAGCAGCTGTGGCTGCCCCTGGATCCCTGGCAGTGCCCAAGGCCAGGCTGGAGCAGCCTGGGACAGTGGGAGGTGTCCCTGCCCATGGCAGGAGTGGAAATGGATATTTAAGATCTCTTTCAACCCAAACCATTTTGAGATTCCATGATTCCATATTAACAAAAGCAAGCCACCACTCCAGGAAGATAATCTTCTAACACAGTTATGGCTTTGGGGCAAAACCTTTTGGACCTGTGATTCTGACTCAAGAACTCAGAAAATTACATGGAAGTAGAGATCAGAAATGCTGGAATTAGGTTTCATGAAATAAGTTTGGAAGCTGAGAGTCTTTCCCACAGAACAGCAAGTTCTAGATGTGTACAAGTGGTACTTGATCCACTTCAGGGATTTTCTGTTGTTTTGGTGGAAAGTAGAAAAAGGTAATTTAAAAGGCTCAGTATATTACTTTCAGGTTGTTGACTTGGGGGTAAGATGACATTTGAGTCACAGAACTATAACTTTTTTTTATCTTGAGCTGGTTTTTCTTTCCCCATTGTGTAAATCTTCTGCTCCCTGGCAGAGCAGCAGCACATTTTTCCTGCTATAATCCCCAAACTGCTGAGGGCAGGGTTTTGGGTGAAGCCTGGCCCTTTGTCTTGGTCACCCTGTGCAAGGCTGACCCTTGGAATACAAACTGGAGAGTGGTTTGCAAGCCCAGTGCCTTGGAGGTTTGATTTATCTGCACCCAGCTGCTGGTTTGGCTCTGTGACCATCAGTGTCCCTTGTCCTGGGGACCAGAGGGGCACATCCAGGTCAGTGTTCCCAGCACTGGGGGCTGTTGAAGTCCTGCCTGTAGAAAAGGAAATTATTGCATATTTTTTAACTGTTGCTTGCCTGTGGAATTGAGGTTTTGCAGCTGAGCTGAGCCCAGCTGTGGGGATGGTGACAAACTGTGCTGAGGGACACCAGGACTGCTGTCCCCAACAAGTGCTGGGGTTCTCACAGAGAGCAGGGGTCATCAGTGGCACCCAGAGCCAGCCCTTGCTGGGTGTTCATTGCTCAATGACTGCAATTTTTAATCTTTCCATTGTTGTTCTGCCTTGTAATCAATCATTTTGTGTGTAGATGGAGCTCAATCTGTGCCACACGTGCAGGAGCCTTCTGTTTCTCTTCCTGGTTTTAAATAGCAGCCCAAATTCTGTCTTTATTGCCTATCTTTATGTAAATCAGTCAGATTTGTGAGCATAACTTAAAGCAGAATTTGACCTACTTTTAATTCTCTTTGCAGTTAATATTTTGAATTCCTAAGAATAAATGCAGAGGGATGTGTAGGCTCTGCTTCCTAAAGACTGGCCCAAAGAAAAAAGTTAATTTCTAAAATTGGAGTCAGCTATTACCATTCTGTGCTGGGGTGTTTTGATTTGTATGTTATTACATATAGTTCTTTTTTATAAGCTGGAAATTCCTCCTCTCTGGCTGGTTTCTATCCAAGCAAGTCTTTTTTCTTTGTCTCTCCATGGGCTGTTCTCTAAAGCCTCGCTTGGCTTTTTGCAGGCTGCAGTTTCAGATAACACAATAACCGTGTTCCAATGTATTAAACTTTTAACATCCTCAAGATTCAATTAATCTTATCTTTACAACTCCCAATTACAGGCACTAATTAAGTGAAGGTTGCATTGTAGACTGGGGATATTACATTAATCATCAGCAGCCTTGTAGCCATAAATTAGTTCTTTCCCAATCCTTCAGCATTTTTCCCAGAAGGAATGGAATGTCTCATTTCCCTGTTTTAAGGGACATTAATCCCACAAAGGAGCTTTGGATCGGGATTAGTTTTATCACATTTATGTAAGTGATGAATGGTCTTTGTAAAATAAAAGCCACTAGCTTTGTCCCAGACAAATGAAATTGAATTGTTTGATAATTATGCAATTTAAGGCACTGTCAGACTTTGGTCAGGGGATGTTTGGAGTCCATTGCTGCATTTATTATTTTACAAGATTAGGTGCTACATAGTGTTTTACCTTAAATTTTTTTCAAGCCATCAGTTTAAATCAGCTTAGTGCCTAAACCCTGGAGGCCCCTGTGTGGGATTTGTGTGCTGTCATCCCCCCTGCCAGCCCAGCCCAGGTGTGTTTGATTTCCTGACACAGGTTGGGCCTTTGAGCTGCTTCTCCCCACTCGTGGTTTTACACTGGAAAATGCAGGATTTGTCTGGCTGAAATCCCCCAAAATCAGGTGCATTCTGAAAGGGGCAATGCTGGGCATCTGTTGTTGAGTCCCCTCCTGCAATATCCTGATAATGAGAAGGATGGGTTTGACATCTTTATTGGAAATAGCAAAAATAATGCATTTTTTATTATTCGCTTTGAAGAGAAGTTATAGCTGGCAATAAATGCCATTCCCACAAATGTAAATTCTCAGAACTCATTGTCACAAAAAGCAGGGAGAGCCATATTTAATTTGCTACAGAATGTAACCAATGATTTACAAATTTTCATTGGCAATATTATTGTGTGTCATCATGTTAAACACGTTTAAATGTGTCCTGGTATTCAGTTCCCTTCTTATAACCTGAACACATAAATCTCTGTCACCTGGGCTTTGCTTCTGAGAATATTGTGAACCTCAAAGCACTAAGAGAACTAACAGCTTTTGGGAAGAAAAAGCCATTTGAAACTTCCCTGATGTTTGTACGTGCTGGGCACACCCAGCCCCGTGTCTGAGACCTGAGGGACAGTTGATTGTTTTTCCAGAATTATGTTCAATAATGTGCACTCAAAAAAAGTTCCAGTCAAATTTTTTCAACCCCTAATCTAAGAGAACTGTCTTTAGGATATGTAGGAGTTGTTCCCTATACCCTTTAATGATGTTTTCATCAGTAGACCCTGCATTTTCAGGGTCACCTCGTCAAGAAAATTATTGAATACTTTAATTCCATTATTTCACATCAGACAATAAAATCCAGCAGGGACATAAGGATTGAGCCATGACTGCTTGAGCTGTGCTGAAGAATATTTACTTTTTTGAATAAAATGGAAGCTATTTGCACAGAAGAAGGTTTAATCTGTTCCAAAGCACACAGACCCTCCTTCACACCTTTTCAGCCCATCTGTTTCTTGCTTATTAATATTTAGCACAGTTTTATTTTGCAGATATTTTCCCCATGGAGAACACACCTGCTGTTCCCTGCACTCAGTTATTTCTGGGGTTTCCAGTGCTGTATCATCAATTTGTCTTCTCCATTTTCCTTCTACCTTATGAAATCTTGTGATGCTGTTTGAGAAAATGCCAGGAAACCACACACCTCATGTAACATGTCTAAGGACTTTTATTAAATGCTGTTTTTTTCCCATGGATTGTGTGTTACTGATGCCTTTCAGACATACAGAATTTTGGTTTTATTGCCAGCCATTGTGTGCTGTGCTGAGGGTTATTACCCCATTTGTTCCTAGCCTATTCCTTTCACTGTTTTTATATTAAAGACTGATATTTTGGTTTCTGTCTGTTCTGTTCCCTCCTCCCAGGTATGCCATTCCCCCGGAGCACGGCAAGAGGCTGGAACGCCTGGCAAAAGGTGAGCCAGGCTTTGGGCTGGGCTGAGGAAGGACTGGCACTAACTGGGACTGCTGGGGACTTCAAGGGCTGCTTGAGGAACCTGCTGAGCTGGAGGAGCAGCTGCAGAGCCAGAGAATTTGTCAGGGAATTTTCCTTTCAACTCTTCCCTCCAAGCCTCGATCTCCTGGCATGGCCTGACCTGAATAAACTGAACTAAACTTGACCTGACCTGAACTAAAATTCCTTGAAAAACCCTTGAATTTTGAGGCATTGAGGCCAAACCCTCCCATGTCTGGGTAATGAGTTTAATCCACAAGGGTTTGGGTTGGAAAAGACCCTAAAAATCCTTTCATTGCACCCTGCCATGGGCAGGGCCACCTTCCATTAGACCAGGAATGCTCCCAGGGATGGGCCAGCCACAGCCTGTTCCAGTGTCTCACCACCCTCACAATAGACATTTTCTGGCTGATATTGAACCTAAATTTCCCCTCTTCCAGTTTGTACCCATTGCTCCTTCACCCTATAAATACATTCTGTATTTGGTGGTTTTCCTTTTATTTTAGCCTCATCCTCCTTTATTTTTCAGTGCCATAAAGTTCATATTAAAAAGGAAAAAAAATGAAAGGGAAAAAGAAAAGGAAAATGGAAGTGGGGGGAAGGGAGAGTTACTTTGAGCTGTGGCAAACTCCCACCTCTCAAGCTTCAGGGAAGATGTCTGGCTGCAGAAGTGGATATGTTTTAATTTGTTGGTGTTGTTTCTATTTTTGTTCACTTGCAAATGTTCAAGGAGCTGCCCAGCTAAAAAAAGCTACTGGCCCAGAATAATTAACTCCAAATCTCTGTGGTTCATCTCCAGCAAGACAACTGGGGTGGTTTAAATCTGGTTGTGAAGGTAGGAGCAGGCAGAGGAATCTGGAAGGTTCTACTCTGATTCAAAAGAAAATAAGTTCTAATTCTGATTTCCCAGAAATCAGGCAAATTCCTGCACTGCCTTTTCCTGCTGAGCATACTCCAGCAGCTGATTGTGTGGGGTAAATGCAGAATAACTGGGGATGAGTGTCCTGGGGCTTGGTGTTGTTCTCCTGGGCACTGAGCTCCATGATCCCTAAATACAAATAACACTGGAAATGGCTGCTCAGAAATGTTGCATTTCAAAGCTACAGCTCAGTAATTTGCCAGGTTTTAATAGATGAAAAAAGTAATTTTTATAAGAAGTCAATCAATCAGATGACTTGTGTTCTGCAGACTCTGAAATACCACTCCAAGTCTGACAGGAGCAATAATAAGTTTCTTGCTGTTTGTAACTAATTTTTACAGATGATCAATTTTGAGGCACGGAGATGGTTTGTGCTGTAAAACCAGGAGCAAATTATCAATGATCTGGTCTTTATTTTAGTTTCCTGTCTCTGGAAGCTGGATTGGTGATGATTTAACTCTGCAAAGAGCCAAAATTGCTGCCTGGCCATTCCCCTGTCCTGTGCATCAGTGGGGAGAAGTTTACTATGGAGAAATGAGTGTGCAATTAATATGGAAAATGAATAGCTGAGCTGTAAATGGGCTCACTGGGAGAGCCATGGAGCCCACGGAGAGAATGTTAATGTGTTGCCATGTTATTGGTGCTAATCACTTAAAATGTGCTTCTTTATTAGTGGCTTTAATGAGAGCCACTTAAACTGTGCATTAAAAAGAGGAACTGCAGAGAGGGACGACAGACTGGGTAGCAGACAGTCATAATTTGAATGGAAATGCTTTTAGGACAAAAAATATAAGAAAACCTGGAATCCAGTAATCCTTTTGACTTTCTGAAACCACTTCCATTATGTCTCATCAATTAATTTTGGTTCCAGAGCTTGGGTTATTTGTTTTCCTGAACTGTGATGGGTTTGAGTCCCTATAAACACACAATTTGTTATGGAATCAGCCACTTGGAGGGAAAGACATGATCTTGAGGAAAATTGGCTTACATGGGCTGAGCTGCCATTGAGGGCTTTGGTCAGTGTTTACCACTGTTTTAGTTTTCTTAATTATTTGTGATTTGTTTTAATAACTCAGTGGTAGAATTTAACACTTCATGGTGTTGAGATGCTGACTGGATCAGGTCCTGCTGCCTCTGCCACTTGTTGGTGACCACTGGGAATGTGTCCTTGTGCCACTGCCTGGGATGGAGACTTTTCCTTTTCCCTTTTCCTTTCTTTTCTCCTTTTCTCCTTTTCTTCTTCTCTCCTTTTATCCTTTTATCCTTCTCTCCTCCTCTCTTCCTCTCTTCCTCTCCTCCTCTCTTCCTCTCTTCCTCTCTTCCTCTCCTCCTCTCTTCCTCTTCCTCTCCTCCTCTCTTCCTCTTCCTCTTCCCCTTCCTCTTCCCCTTCCCCTTCCTCCTCCTCTCCTCTCCTCTCCTCTCCTCTCCTCTCCTCCTTTCCCCTTTCCTTTCACTGAATATTAACATTTTTTCCCTTTAGCTAGTGATATGTAGGGCAGGTTGATCTGAAATGTAGCAGATTGTATTGTTTTCCCAAGAACAGTCCTGTAGTGATGCTCCTCCTCTGAATGTCTCCACAGGATTTTTCCCAGGAAGCTCTCAGGGATGTGATGCTTTCCTCCGTCACAAGATGACCCTCATTTCTCCCTCCATCCTGAAGAAATATGGGATTCCCTTTGACAGGGTAGGTCCCTGCAGGCTGCTGGGAGCACAGCCCCTCTCTCCTGAGGAATCAATCCAGCAGAGCCACTGGGGGAAATCGCCTTCACTTCCAAGGGCATTGTTATGCTGAGTGCAGGCCGGGGTTCAAACCAGGTCTGCCTGCAAAAAGGAGAGTTTGGGGTTTGGCTGAGCCACTGAAGTGAGGAAAAGCTGTCACTGAACAAACTCTGGCAGTTAGGGAGTCTCTCAGGTAGAGAGGGACGAGCTGATAAGGATGTTCTGGCTCATCAAGGGGCAGCAAAACTCCTCTGGTGATTCAGAAACACTTTTATTTTCTTGTGGATCCAGTGTGACCCAAAGTGGAGCTGGCTGTGCTGGTTCCCTGTTGTGTAAGTGTTCATGCTGCTCTAAGCCTGGAAGGATCCCTGCAGCTCTTAAGCCCTGATTTGAAAAGAGGGGTCATGTTTATTTGGTATGATCGTTTTAATGTGCTTATTCTTAAAGTCTTGTGGCAAGAAGTAAATCTCCTCAGCCAGGGGTGGTTACAGGGATTTGTATCTGTGCAGAATCACTCAAACTGCTGCTGCTGCTGCTGCTGGGTGTTCCCAGCACATGGAGCCAGAGCTGCCTGTGGCAGCTGTCAAAGAGGCCTGCTCCAAACTGGTTTCATGGAATCATGGAGTGGGAAGGGACCTTAAATCCCAAACAGCCCCACACCTGCCATGGGCAGGGACACCTTCCACTGTCCCAAACTCCAAGCCCTGTCCTGAAATAGTGGCTGTTGGAGGAGGATCACTGTGATTCACAAATTGGGAACAAATGCCATTTTTCCTGAGGAACAGAGATAGGATTTCTTCATCCAAGTCCTTGGCAGATTTCAATGAAGTTGAAATAGGCAGCATTTATAAATCTCTATAATGCTGTTCTGGAAAAAAAGAAACAGATCAATACTAGGGCTTTTTAATAATTAAAAATGTGTATTTCTGTAATCTCCTATTGATTTCTCCATTTATTCCTCAAGAGCTTGCAGAAGTCAGTAAATTTGGGGCTTTCTTCATGAGTGGCAGTTTGTGCTGGCTTTCCTTCAATAGTTATTACTTTTCTGCATGGCCTATCCATCATCTGGAGTGTTTTCTAATTTATTGTGGGATAATGTTGACAGCAGTGCCATGGATGATGTGGGCTTGAAATGGAGACACCAGGATGTGCATTCACTGACAGGAACATAATCTCTTCATCTTCTGGAGCCAGCAGAGTAGCACTGCTGGGGTTTGTGGAGGGGATGGATGCAGGGTGCTCCAGGCTGGACTTCAGCACCTCCTCCTGAAATCCTGCAGGAGCTTCTTGTGGATCACAGCAGCTTTTATTCCCTCTTTTTTAAATTATTCTTCAATGTTAATGACATCTGCAAGTTCAGATGCTGGCCCAGCTGAGGGGGAAGTGTTTGAACTTCTGTCTGTTTACATTTTGCATTTGGCCCCTTCCTTGTGTTTGGAAGTGCAGTGCCCTGGAGTCTCTGTGGGCTCAGAGCTGCTGGGGTGTGGGCTGTGGCTGTGGGAAGGAATCCAAGCTGAATTCTTGGCCTGTGACAGCTGGGAGAGCTCTGTCAGCACTGCTGGTTGGAAAGACGGGGAAGGTCAAGCTTTGCCTCTTCCATGCCCTGTGGAGGGGAGGTGCTGCTGCATGAGGGGCAGCTGGGCTGGGAGTTGCTCCCGTGGTTCAGGCCATGCTCTGAACAATTAAACTTCTTTTTTTCCCAATGTTTTTTCTGCACAAGATATAAAAAGAGGGCTTTTTTTGAAGCATCAGGATTGATTTGCCTCTGGTTCCAGCTGTGATCTCTGAGGTTCAACCCTTATTAATAATGTCTGTAATGCTTATTGTTATTTTAATTTTATTAAAGCCAAGTCACAGGATGGTTTGTATTGAAGGAGACATTGAAGCTCATCCAGTGCCACCCCTGCCATGGGCAAGGACATTTCCCACTGTGCCAGGGTGCTCCCAGCCCAGCCTGGCCCTGGACAGTCCCAGGGATGGGGCTGCTCTGGACAATTCCCAAAGCAGACAAAAGCTGGGCTTCATTTTTAGGGTGTTTGACTTTTGGGTGAACAGTGAGGCTGATAAATGTGAGTGGGGAAATAAATGCAGGGAAGGGCAGGAGGTGCTTCAGAAGGACCCTGCCATACAGAGGGAATGTTAGGAGGGAAATCCAGAGCTCTTGGGGGTGAGAATGAAGGTTTGGATCTGCCATGAGCCAAAGTGGTCACATCAGAGATTTACTGATCTTTTGGAATGTTGCAGCCTGAGACCCCGTTGTAACTGGAGCCTGCAGGTGTAAATAGTTCAGGTCATGTGATCCCTTCCATCCACTGCTCTGAGTTTTTCCCTTAAGAGAAATCCTTGAGTATTCCTACAGTTCACCAGGAATGTTCCAGGCTCAGCCAGGAGCTGGCTCTGCCGATCCTCCAGTGGGAAAAGATATCATCAGTGGGGTTTTTTAATGGGTCCCTGTTCTAAAGCTGCTGCATTAAGTGACCTGTGGTGTGTCTCCTCCTTTTTCCTTTGTTTTTCAGATCACCCAGGAGGCTGGGGAGTTTATGATCACATTTCCTTATGGTTACCATGCTGGCTTCAATCACGGCTTCAACTGCGCCGAGTCCACCAACTTCGCCACCCTGCGCTGGATTGACTATGGCAAAATGGCAACACAGGTAGGGCCACCTGGGAGGGGCTGGGGCAAGTCCTGGAACACACAGCAATGCCAGTTGTTTGTCCTTATTCCTGAGGACAGCTCCTGGAGCACACAGCAATGCCAGTTGTTTGTCCTTATTCCTGAGGACAGCACGGAAAATGTCTCTGCTTTGGGATGTGCTCTCTCACTGTCCCACGATGCTGGTTTTGCCTCTTGATAATTTGTTTTCACAGAATTCACAGATTGACCAGGTTGGAAGAGACTTTAAAGATCATCGAGTCCAACCCAGCCCCAACACCTCAACTAAACCCTGGCATCCAGTGCCTCATCCAGGCTTTGTTAAACACATCCAGGGATGGTGACTCCACCCCCTCCCCGGGCAGCCATTCCAGAACTTTATCTGCCTTTCTGTAAAAAACTTTTTCCTAATATTCAATCTATATTTCCCTTGGTGCAGCTTGAGACTGTGTCCTCTGGTTCTGTCAGTGCTGCCTGGAGAAAGAGCCCAACCCCACCTGAGCACAGGCACCTTTCAGGGAGTTGTAGAGAGTGATAAGGTCACTCCTGAGTCTCCTTTTCTCCAGGCTAAACACCCCCAGCTCCATTTTATTCTGAGGGTGTAGGAATGGCTTTCTCAAGTGCTGCATTCAGGTTGTGAACAGGTGGTTTTGGGATTGCTAAATTGGAATTAGTTTTCTGGTGCATCCAAACTGTGTTTCACAGTGAATGAGGTGACTGATGTAACTGAACACAACTCATTAGGTACACACTGGAGGGGAAGGAATAAGCTGAAAATACTTTTAAGCTTTAATAACACTATGGTAATAATGCTGAAAATGCCGGAATTTCTCTACTCTGTGCACTCAGTTAAGTTTGGAGAGTTATGTTTGTGTGGTTATTTCTCATTAGGGCAGATTCCTGGTGTACTTGGGTTTGTGACAGCTCTCCTGGTTTGAAGTCTGCAGAAAAACTGACCAGCAAAGCTCATTGAGTAGAATCTGGGAAGTTTTGCCATGGGCAGGGACACCTTCCACCATCCCAGCTTGCTCCAAGCCCTGTCCAGCCTGGCCTTGGACACTTCCAGGGATGGGGCAGACATTTGTATTTGTTCTGGAGTTAAAGGGATGGTAAGAAAAACCTTAAACTGTAAGAAACCTCAAATCAGTGTCAGGTGTCTGAAACTCAAAAAACACCAAGCAATTTTGGTTTAAAAATGTAAAAAATGGTGTTTGTCTGCTGTGACCTTGTAAAGCAGGTTTATGTGTAGTGAGTGGTCATGGTATTACACCCCAGAAAATAGGGTTTATCATGGAAATTCAGACAGACCCTTAACTACAACAGAGCCAGCAGGCACCACTCGAATATTAAAAGCAATTTTGGGTTCAGCCATGTGTTCACAAACAAGTGACATTTGGGAAGTGCAGTTTTAGATGGAGCCTCCATGCTTACATTGTTAAGCAGCGTAGCGTGAAATTACTGAACAAGCAGCAGCAGAGCTCGGAGCAGATCTGGGGACACAAAGTGGAAGTGTGGAAGGAGATGCCCAATTTATCCCCATTGCACTCTGTGGCACGTGTCTGTTCTGAGCTTCCTGCTTAATATTGCTCTAAACCACGTGTTGATTAACCCTGGGATGTCTGGCTGGGGGTCCCAGCTGAGGGGGGAGTTTGTTACACTGTGAAGGAAAAGCTTTGTTTAAATCTCATTTGAGGTTAAGCAGGGACCTAAGGAGTGATCAGCTGAGGGTGTGCACTGGTGCTGCCTGCACCTCTGAGGGGAGAGAATTCCTGGAGAGACATCAGGAGGAAATTCCTCCCTGGGAGGGTGGGGAAGCCCTGGCACAGAGCAGCTGTGGCTGCCCCTGGATCCCTGGAAGTGTCCAAGGCCAGGCTGGACATTCCAGGACAGTGGAAGGAGTCCCTGCCATGGCAGGGGTGGGGTGAAATGAGATTTAAGGTCCCTCCCAGACCACACCATTCCTGAGTATGTGATTTTTAGTTAACTACTACAGCTTTCCTAAATGGCTTCATTGATTTATATGCTCCCAGGCACAATTAGATTATCCTTGCTCACATGCAGGCAGGTTTGGGGCTTTTTTTTGTTACCATATACTGATTTATGGAAGTTCTTGGGCAGTCTGAGCTGGGCAAAGCTCTGCAGGCACCTGCTCTTCCTGCAGTGACCCAACTGCCTGGGGGTGATTCCCTCCTTTCCCTGGGCTGCCAGCACAGCTCTCTTGTCCTGCCAGCACTCAGGAGAATGGGGACAAGGCAAGGCTCATAATTAGCCAGTTGTAATGTTCTCCTGGACATTATCCTGGGGAGGAGATTTGGATTCTGCTCTGCTGAGAGCTGTGTGTCAGTGGTGTAGTGCAGGAGAGGAAGGTAATGGTTCACCTCAGAGAGCAGAGCTGTGCTAATTGCCTGCCAGATGGGTGCAATGTTCTGCATCCCACAGAGAACCTGCCTGGGCTGTAAAAAACACAGAATAACCAGCCTGGAGTGTAAAGATCAGCTTCTGAGACACTGGTCCTGCTCTAATTGTAGAACAAGTGTCAGGATTAGCAAAAAAATAGCAATGGCTGCAGAGAAACTAACAGTGGGTAAATCCACTTGTATCTGTAAATGAGTAACCAGGATGGACAGATCCTTAGAAACTCCAGTGGAAATTGGTTTGGTGAATACCAAGTGAATAATCTGAGCTGTCCTGTTTGGTTTTTGAGAACGTGGAGTCTTTCTCTCCTTAGGTTTTTAGTTAGAACAGGTGCTTTTGCCCCTTGGGTCTGATTTTCTGATCCTCCTGTTAATTGCTCCTCCAGCCCCAGTGCTGAGTGTGGTTTGTGACAGACAAATTCCACATTGTCTTTCATGATGTACAGAAATCTTCAGGACTGGTTCTCTGTGCTCTCAGCAAGTGTCAGGTCCAGAGGAAGGTTTTGACATCCTCCTTCACAGCCTTGAGAGTGCCCCACTGGGAGGAGGATGTCCCCCATCCAGCTGGACAGTGTGCCCAGAAGAAATAACAGCTTTTAAGTGTTCTCCCATGTATTGCTGATGTAAATGTCTCCATCTGGCCTGGAGGAGCCTCCTGCTGCAGCTGAGTCCCTCCCAGCCAAGGTGACTTTGAGGCCAAGCTCAGCTTTCCTCTTGCACCTGAGCCTGGGGAGAAGCTGAGCAGCAGATCCTTGTTTAGGGATGGGAGAGACCTCCCTGGGGCTGCCAGGGATGATCCCATGTGCTGTCAGCAGCCCTTCCCAAGGGCCTGGTGGGCATTTGATGGGTTTTCTCCTTGAGCCAGGTCTTATGAGCTCTCAGAGGACCTATCACACCTGAGACAGCCCAGCTACCTCAAATGGCATAAAATCAGCAGGATGGGTTCTGAGGTAGTGGTGGAAACAGAAAAGTTTTAATAAAAGGCAAAATAACAAAGCTCTTTGCAGAGAAAACCCAAGCCAGGGGCAAAGAGGTTCTTGCTCCTGCTAAAACACCCCACAAAAGTGATTATTTAATTTGTTCTCTACTTTTTCTAGTGAATTACTTAGATGGAACCTCTTGGCCTCTCTCCTATTGGGTATCCTTAGGTTTGAGGTGAAGTCCCCAATGTCCTATGAGGTGTCTTTTTACCAAATTGAGGAGAGAAACTTCTGGGCTTTTTTCCTTTTTAAGGAGACAAAGGATAATTTGGTCACTCTGTCAACAAGGGGCACATTCCTCCAGGGATTCATCCCAGCACCTTTGCAGTAAATTTGCTTCTTGGAGCTGCAGTCCTGCTTGGCTGATGTGGTGTCACTGTCACAGTGCTCAGCAGAAAGAGACACAGGAGAAAGGAGCTCAGAGGGGTTTTCACAGCCTGGATTCAGAGGGGTTTTCACAGCCTGGAATTCAGAGGGTTTCCACAGCATTGGAGATCCTGGCACAGTGTTTCAGAGTCAGCTGTAATCCAAATATTTGCTTTGGACTTCAGCATTCCTGATTCAGCTGAGGAAGGATGGGTTTATTTGTATATACTACAGTTAATGTTTGCCTGCACAGACAGAGCTTAGGAATCAGGGAGAAATCTTTCCCTTTGTTCTCTGTAGTTGGAGTTCCTCAGTCATTTGTCTTCCATTTGTCATATTTTTTTTCTGTTTGGCTGTTGAAAAAAGCTGCTGAGTGAAAGGCAGGAAATTATAATTTTCATTCCTTACCATCTTTTTTATTTAAATTTCTTTTTATTTTGCACCATGAGCCTGCAGTTCCTGCACTCCTGGTTTTTTGTTTCTGAAAATCCTTGGATGCCATCAGAGGATTTTTACAGCTGTGTCTTTGCCCAAACAACCCTTTTAAACCAGGAAAGTGCCCTCCCTGTGGTCAAGGTGGCCTGTGAGCCTCCTGCTATTCAGAGACCCTTTCAGAGTGCAGAAATTCAAATCCCAGCTCAGCTTTTCTATTTCTTTGACAAACTGGACTGAAAATAAGTGGATGTGAGGGGAACAATTTCTGCACTTTGCTTTCAATTAAGTGCAGCCACTCCTGGAGAAGGTCTGAGTTCCTGCTGGAGTCCACTTTCATACCTTCCTTTTTCCATACCTCCTGTTTACTCCAGAGAGACTGCTGGAATTCTCTCTCTCAACATAAAACAGGGTCAGGCTGCCCTTCCTGCCTAAATCCTGCATTTTGGGCTCTGAAATAAACAGCTTTCACCTCATCCCAGGCAGTGCTGCCATCAAACTCCTCACTCCAGAGCAGCCCTGTCTGCTGCTCTCTCCTCATCACAAAGAAAACTCTTCCCTTTGGATTTTCCTGCTCTGCCAAAAGAAGGGACCTTTTGGATCCCAGCCCAGGATCCTTTATGTGGTTTGTTGCTTCTAAACCTTGTGCTCACTCATTTTTTCTGTACTGTGTATATAATATAGAAATAATCTCAAATTTATACTTGGAATATCTGGGATTTAATATTATCTAACATATAATTTTCCAGCTAAAATTGAAGCTTTCTTCTTACTATTCACATTTGAGTAGATTTTTTTCCCCTTCAATATGTATTTCCCAAGAAAATAAAACCTGCAAAGTTTTTTCAGAAACCTGTTTGGTAATACTGCAAAATTGGTCCCCAAAATAAGGCAAATCAGAATTATATTTTTGCATTACTTTGTGTCTATGCCTCAACTGACTCTAATTAGACCTTTTAAGCTTAGAACACATAAAAAATCTATTATGAAATAGCATTTCCATAGTTTATTTTTGTCAGACGTTCAAAATTGCTCTTTTACTCTAATTAGACCTTTTAAGCTTAGAATACATTAAAGAAATCTATTATGGAATAACATTTCCATGGTTTATTTTTGTCAGACAGATTCAAAATTGCTCTTGTACAAATTCTTCCACCTTTCTTCATACTTATTTTCTTGTATTATTTGTAAACACCCCTAATGCTCTTGATTCTGTGCAAGAAAAAAGAACTTCTACAGCTTTTTTTTGTGCTGAGGTGGAAAGGGAATGGTTATTTTTTGGAAACTGTCTGGAAGCTTTGTTTTATCAGCTCTTTTCCCAGCTCCTCTCCTGAAGTTCTGGCTGGGAGGTTCTGGGCACGAATTTTGTTAATGAAAAAACAAACTGAGGTTCTGTGAGCAGAATCAATCCCTGGATTTCCTGGAATTTCCTGGGATTTCCATGATTCCAGTGCTGGAGGTGCTGCTGTGTGGGGTGGCTGAATGTCCCTGTGGGGGGATTGGTGCCACCAGCTCCTTCTGGATGTTGGGATGGGTTATTTATTTATTTATTTGATTTTTTTATCCCAGCTTAGGCTGGATAAGTCCCAGAGCATTTCTGTCACACATAAATGCTGGGTCTGAAGAGAGGGGGTGACTCTGCCCCCCAGCCCCACTCCTGCACCCCAGGAATCCTCATGGAGCATTTGGGGGCAGGCAGGGAAGCAGGCAGGCAGGAATGGTGCCCTGCAGCCAGGGCCAGGGGGAGTCCATGGAAATCTTTCGTAATTGCTTTGTTTGTGAAGCTCTGGGAAGGGTTTCCAGTGGATTTGCTAATGAACTGGTTTGTTGTTGATATCAGTAATTACTCTGCAAACGGGGGGTCAGGGCTCATCTTCTTTCCCACAAGCTTCCAACCATTAAACACACAAACTGTGCAGTTTGGGCTTTTCCTCCTTCTCCTCCTCCTCACTCACAGAATTGCTGCCATTCATCTTTCAGGAGCCTACTTGGACTGGCTGAGTGCAAGGAGAAGGAAACTGGAGCCACAAACTGGTTTTTCTGTCCTGTTGGAACCCAACAGCACACCTGTAATATGGGAACAAACTGGATTGCTGCTCTTGGAAGCACTGATTATTCTGGGAGCTTGTTCCTCCCAAAAGCTGAAACTCTGCTTAGTGCTGGGAATGCCCAGGGAGGAGCTGGGAGATGTTCTCTGTGTTCCTGTAACCAGAATTCCTCTGCTGCCTCTTCCCAGAACCACCCCTCTTTCCCAGGAACTTGCTTTTAGGCTTCATTTTTGTGAAAAAGCAGGTAGAAAAGCTTTAAGCAAAGATTCTGGTCTGGCATTTAAAAGCTGAAAGAGCTTCAGTTTCGAGCATGTTGGGTTTTGTGATGGATAAATTTCCATTAAGGCAAAGTGGGAGGCTCAGCTGAGTCTTACCAACTGCTTTCATCTGAATATGAAGGGTTTTGTCCATGAAAAGCAGTGGTGCCATTTTAAATATGTGATTTTGGTGATTATTTCTGCATAAGGAAAAGGCTTATTTTCCATTAACCTTTCCTATGTGATGGAACTGCTGAGGTTCAGTTCAGTGTTAATAGTTGGGAATTGAGGGAAATATCCTCACAAAACTGTTGCTGGAGGTTGAAGTTGAATGAGTCTGCACTTTTCCATAAATCATTTGATTTTATGACTTCAAGGAGACAGTCATTTTATTGACTGTTATTTTATAGAGACTTATTTGTGTTTTTATGTTTAAAAATGTTGCAAATAAGATAATGGTTGTATATTCCATAGCCACAAATTGCCCCCTATCAGTCTTGGAGTTAGAATTGATGGGACAGGGTTCCTGGTGTGGTCACATATTTTACCACAGGCTCCAAATTAGAGTTGCAGATAATAAAATAATGAGGAAAGGAAGAATGTTGGGGTTTTAGGCTGGAAAAAGGTTTAATTGTGCATTTCCTTACAGTACTTTTTCCATGTGCTTATAGTTAATAAAGCCATTAACTTATGGAAAAGGAGAGGTGAGGCTTGGAAAAGCCTTCAGAAGGTGGAATAAGTGAAGTTCCTGCAGATTTGGCAAATATGGAAACTCCTCTCTTGTCTCAGCCCCCCTGTAACTGAAGGCACAGAACTGACCCTAAAGCTGTTGATTTTGGTTTGGTTTTTTTCCACTCCCATTTTCAGGACTTGCAGTGGGTCCTTGGAGATGCCAGTTATGAATATTCTGTTGTTTATTCCGTTGTTTGATCTGTGGCTCTGCCAGCCCTGCTCTCCCAGGAGTGGGGTCTGGCAGCCAGACTGGGAGTGATGGAGGGGAAAGGGGAAGGTTCTGGGTGGGATCTCAGAATTCCTGGAATTTCTCACCTGTCATTTGGACAAAATGTTTGTGTTGCCATTCAGTCCTGTGCTTTGAGTGATCACATCACCCTGAAATCCTTCTCAGGGCTATTGATCCATTGGAATTCTGTGGATTCCCAAACTGGAGCTTTGTGCTTCAGTTTTGTCTCACATAAAGGAAATGAGATTTCAGATCTCTCCTTAGTGGTGGTGTTTTAGTGTTGACATGTTCATTTTTTTTCTATGAAGTTTAATAATAGTGGAATATAAAAGTGTTAGAGTTGGAGGGAATTTGGGAGGATACATTCTGCAGAAATTGGGGTAGGGATGGACAGAGATGGGGGGTGTAGGCATAATGTCTTTTAGGAAATACATGTGTTTATGACCACAGTGAAATACTTTAAAAGAAATACAGCTCTGTGTATGTGGAAGGGGGAAGGCAGGGTGTGGGGCTGGAGATCATTGCCAGGAAACAGCCCTGCTGCTTTTATCCTGCTGGAATGGAGCAGAGCAGGGAATTTATTGCAAAGGCAGTTCCTCACTCTCCTCCTGGTCTCCCCCATTCTCCCTCTCCAGCTCTCTTACACACACAAGTACATTCCCTTTTTCCAGCTGTATTGGAAGCATCAGCAGGATCTCTCTGCTGTCTGAGGGGAAGGTATGGAAAAATGTCCTGGCCATGCTGGGAATGTGGCTGTGACACAACTGCAGCAGCTGAGGAAACAGCACTGCACGCTCCGGAAGGAACCCCAGAGGAAAGAGGCTTTGTAAATTATTCATGCTGGCTGCTGTGAAAGCAATAGAATTAAATTAAAATTGAAATCTAAACATACATCATGGTAGATTTGTGGACAGAAAAGAGGTTTGGCTGCTGTGGGATGTGGAGGCCACGGTGCCAGTGCTGAGTCCAGCCCAGCAGCATCCCCGGAGCTCGGTGTGGGCTTCTCCAGCACTGCCCAGGGTGCAGCTGGGGGAGCCTCTGGAGCTGCTGGTGGCTGGAAATGCTCTGGAGACCTCTGGAGACCTCTGGCCCCAAGTGCCTCAGGCTTTGCTGGCAGATTTGAAGGTGTGGGTGTGTCTGTGCTGCTCCTCTTGGGTCCAGGTCAGGATCACCAAACACAGAGCTCCCCTTCCAGGCCATTTTTCAGCCTCTGAGAGGTCAATCCCCAGAGATGTGCTGGGGATGCTCTTCTGTGTTCCTCTTTGTAGCTCTGCACAGGTGCTTTTAAACTTTCTTAAGGAAAATCTGCTCGATCCCTCAGGCCAGGATTGATGGAGGTGCTGGGGGAAGCTCCTGCCTGGGCTGGGGTTGGAAGCTTGGGTGCCATCTGTGGTCCTGTCCTACTGTGGCCAAATTGCATTTCCAGCCTTTCTGGCCTCAGCTGTTTTTCATTAAATGGAGTTTTCCTGAAAGTGCCTGTCCATAAATGCTCCTTCCCACTCAGCACACTCGGGTTACCAGCACTGCCCCAGTCCCTGCACAATGAGAAACAGGAGCTAGAGGATGTGGGATGGTGGAGAACTGCACAGGAGGACTCTTCTCTCTCCCTCTCTCAGTGCATTCTCAACTATGGCCATAAATTATTAAGTGATGGTGGTGAAAAGGGAAGGGAGAAAGGGGAGAAGCAGGTTTAATTTCAGGCACTTCTGCCAAAAGAATAGATAGAATGGTTTTGAAAAGGTGTTGAGGAAGGCTGGAAAAATCCCCAAACCAGTCCTGCAAAGTGGCTCCAATTACCTCAGCCTCAGCTTGGAGTTGAAAAGCAATTTAGTGCAAGCAAAGCTTTGCACCTTAGAGCAGAACCCCCACAAGAGCTGTGGCTGCAGCCCCCAGGGGCACCTGGGGGCTTCCTGGGTCCTTTTCCATCCTCTGCCTTCTTCTGAAGAAGTTTATAAAGGCTGACTCTTTGAGACTGACATCAGTGCCCAGGGTGAGAATCCCCTTGCTGCACTCAGTCTGTTGATTCATTACAGCAAAGGGATACATCCAAGGAAAACCACCTTGCAATGGCAGGGGTGTAACTCCAGGTTGGTTTTAATGAGCATATGCCAGTTGAAATGAATAAAGTACATTTTCTCTCACTTAATGGTTTGGATGCAGGTTGTAGTTACTGCAGGTTTTTTATTTCTTCCCTTTTGTGCAGGATTACTGTGCTGTGTCAGGATGTATCATTATGAAGTTTAACTGCCCTGTGCTCTAGGTCAGCCTTTGGTTCCTGTAAGGCTTTTTCTGAGTTATGAAGTGGTACCAATAATATCTTTTCAGCCTGGAAAACTCTGCCAGAGAGAGGCTGATGGAGGGAACGTGGGCTTGAGGGCAGAATCTGACCTGGGCTAGAGCAGACAGAGTAATTGTGTCTAATGCCTGCAGAACAGGACTCGAGCAGTGCCAGTCCCAGGAGGCTTTGGCTTGTTGGTGGGCTTAGAAGGAGAACAAAATCCTTGGGAACAGAGTTTTCCACTAGCTGGTTTTCCAGGAGCAGGTGGATCTGAGGCACTGCCAGCACAGACCAATTCCAGAACCCCTCTCCAGCCTCTGTGGGGAGCTGATTTTCCTCTGGAGGCCCCTGGTGACGTGTGTGGGGTTTCTTGCAGTGCACGTGCCGCAAGGACATGGTGAAGATCTCCATGGACGTGTTTGTCAGGGTGCTGCAGCCCGAGCGCTACGAGCTCTGGAAGCAGGGCAAGGACATCGCTGTGCTGGACCACATGAAGCCCACGGCCCTGAGCAGCCCCGAGCTCGACGCCTGGAACGAGACCAAGGCAGAGCTGAAGGCAAAACTGCTCCGCAGGTAAAGGCAGAGAGTGTCTGAGCCCTGCCCTGGAGTTTAACTGCTCCCGTTGTAAATGCTGCATTTCTGCACTGGAGATAGTTCAAATTCTTTTATTTTATGCCTTTGTTCTTTTCATACAGTTCCTCGTGCCATTTGTCAGGGGTAATGTGTCCCTCATGGTCCTGTTTCCTTCCCATGTTATAAAAGCACATGTTTTTCAAAGTGGGACACTTTGTGCTTCCTCACATCTCATCTCTTATCCTGGAAGACAAAAAAAAATCTATAGTGAACATTTAGAGCTTCACTGATCAGAAAGCAGGAGTTTAAAAAAGCCCATCACTTGCAAAGGGGATTTTATGCATGCCTTTCTGTGCTTCCTTTGATCTTTGTATTAATTTTCTACAAGTCTGTGATTTTTGTGTGTTACAGCATGCTTGAATTGAAAATTTGGCATGCTAACCTTTTCCTGTTGGAATCTTGCTTTGTAGGATAGGAGATGAGGAAGAGGACAACAAACACCGGTATGTGACTTCCCTCAGCAACATCAATCCCTTCATTCTTTTTTCTGGCAAGTTTCTTAAATCTTCAGGCCTTGAGGTTCCTCAGATTTCATCTTGGTTTGGATTTCTGTGATCTCCATCACTGGAGAACCTCAATTGTCTCATGGTTCTTCCAGTTTTCCCTCTTGAGTTGCTCTCCTGGGCTGGCAGGGATGTGTGGTGGTAACTGGGGTTGGGGAAAGGGAACTGGTCACTGCTGGAAGTGCTGCTGCAGTTTGGTGACTGTTCAAGGTTCCTGATGTAGCTGATGTGTGCTACAGTGTAAGGCACTGTATTATGCACTGTAAGGCACCAAGGATTATTTTCCCTCCCTGAGCCTATTACCCAGCAGAGAAGCCTCTCTCTCAGCCTGAGCCTATTGCAAAAGATCCAGGTACTTTTTTTGCTTATCTGTTCAGCGTTTCCTGGATTATTCCAGCATTATCCTGAAGCAGTTTTGAAGCTGTTCAATACTCCTTAGCTGTACTTTCTCCTGTGCTTCTGTCTTTCCAAGACATCATTTTACTTGAAGCCTGACTTTTCTCAGCAGGATGGAGGGATGGGATTCACCTCTGCCCAAACCTTCACAGTTGTAGCTACTTAATTTAAGTCACTTTGTGGTCTGTTCTTCAAAGAGTACAAACGCTGCTTTTTTGTCAGCTCTCTTGGAAAAATGGAGCTTTTAAACTCTGTAGAGAGGTGTTATTTCTTCTTTAAGGTCAGACTTGGTTACCTTAAAAAACCCAACTTTGTTTACTTTATGGCTTCAGCAAGAGACTGTTTTAGTCCAGTCCCCATTTCATTTCTGGTGTGTGAATTCTGTCAGACACAGAACAGCTTCACTTCTGGAAGTGCTCAGCCTTCAGCGTGTAGTTCTGGAAGCACTTTCTTTAAATGCTGAGCTTTCTGCCTCTCTCCCCCACAACTCCTGACTGAGAAGAGCACTGCAAAACAGATCTTTTTTTCTCTCCTGTGAGTACAAAGCTCTGTGCTGTAATTTTTGCCTGGCACTTCCACACCACAGGAATAAAACACACTTTGCTAAAACCAGCCTGTAACACTTGACTCTACCTCCTCCTTCAGCTACAGAACATTCCAGCTGCAGTGGCAAAGTCTTACAGCTTTATCTTCACCTCCCACCCTACACTCCCCTCCCAGGGAAGATGGTGTGTTCTTGGAATATGGGTGAAGAGCAGAGCTGATCCTTCTGGGCTCAGCCCCTGTTCCTGCTAATGACTGTCCTGCAGGTGTGAAGGCACCAGCTCTTCTTGGAGGGCCACCATCTGCTCAGAGTCTGGCAATTAGAGGTCCCTGTGCATATGGATCAACTTGCTTTTCTGTTCATCATTCATCTCAGGTTGAATTTTTTTCTCCCTTCTTTGTCAGTTTAAAGGCTGATTAAGGGCTCTTAACTCTGTTGTGCTCCAAATGTAATTAGCAGCTGAGTTTTCTGGGCTCTGAGGATTGGGGAGCTGCTTTTTAGTTATTCTAGACTTTGGGACTCATGAGTAAAGTGTGTTTTAGTCTTTGTCACACGATGATGGATATGAGGCCATAAGGTTAATGCAGCTTTCAACCAAAGAAGAAGTGCTTACATGCTAAAAATGGGCTAAAAATCCCAAGTTTCTGAATCAGTCCTTTTGAAAAAGGAGAGCTTGTTAGATTTAAACCTAAAATTCAAGGAGCAGTTCTACAGATTCTGTGCTGGGGCTCTCTGGGATGGAGTGACTGGGATTTGAGGCTGCACCAGTGCTCATAAGGCTCTGAAGTTTTGTCTGTTGCTTGTACAGTGTCAAGGCTTTATCTTGTCCCATTCTGGCCCAGTGGGACCCTGGGGGTGGGTGACAGATGGGGAGGGGACCCAGCTGGCCCCGAGTGGCCAAGGGGAAATTCTGTGCCATAAAATGTTATGGGGAGCAATAAAAAGTGGGGGAGAGGAGGAAGGAGGGGTTTGGCTTCTGAGGTGTCATTTTTGGGGATTGGCTGGGCATTGCTCTGCCTGGGGAGGTGGTGAGTGGATTTCCTGGGCTTCTTTCTTTCTTTCTTTCTTTCTTTCTTTATTCTTCCCTTCACCTATTAAACTGCATTTGTCTTGACTTACAAGTTTCTGGCTCTTGTTCTTCCAGTTTTCCCTCCCTGTCCCTCTTGGAGCAGTGGGGAGTGTCTGTGAGGGTACTTGGCTTCCTACAGTTCCCAACCCAAAAATCTTGTCCTGACTTCTGAATTTCCTTTTCTCTTTGCATTGTGGCTCCTGTAATCTTTGCCTTATTGGCATTGACTTTAAAAGGAATGAACAGCATTGCTATTGCCTCGTTAGTATTTGTCTGTTCTTATTAATATGCATATTTTTTAGTTAGATTTCTTCAAGGCCTTGGACCTTCTGAATTTTCTGCTGAAAAATCATAGACTGCCTATTGATTTTGCTCTGAGCATTCATTCTAGTGTGTTTTTGGGAACTGGCAGTGCTGGGTAATGTCTCAGAGCTGGAAGATGATGTTTTGCAGACTTCCAGCAGTTTGCCAAAGGGAGGCACGGACAGAATGAAAAGAAATAATGGAATGGAGGCAGAGGATGAAAGAGAGATTTAAACAAGTTTTCATCTGTATTTTGAAATACAAGCAAAATAAGATTGAAAACACAATTAAAATCACTTTAACTGCAGCTTGTGAGCTTACATTAGTAATGGTAGGAAAAAGCTCTTCAGGAAACCCAGACAATTAATGGCTGCTGTGAATGGATCTTAAATGTTGTGTTATGCAAGGTTCATCTGCTCCCTTTCAGATATCTCTTTTGCCCTGTAGCTATTTTAGCTACCTTGTGTTTTTTCTCCAAAGAAGATCCTTTTGTTTTGTATTGAGCTTTTAAAGTCAGTGATGGTTTTCTATTTTGAAGGCTGTTCTTTTATGTCAAATCACACTTCTGTACTTTCAGGTCTCACAGAAAAAGGAGTCAACCCAGAAGACACAAAACAGAGGATCAGAAGTCTCTTGGGGATGTCATGGCTATTGAAACTGCCTTGGAAGATGTGAAAGTAAAAGAGGAGCTGAAAAGGGGGCCAGATCTGGAGGAAGAGGAGAGAAGCAAAGGGATGGAGGGAGAAGGTGAGGCCAGACCAGTGAGGAGCTGGAGTGAGCTCTAAAACACTCTGTGAATAACTTGCCTGCTGCTATTGGTTTCTATTGAAATATCAGCAGAGTTTTCCCCAATATTAAAAACTCACTGAAATATGTCATCATTCACAGCAGCAATTGATTTTTCCCTCTCTTTAAGGATTCAATCCAAATAGCTTTTTTGGCAGGGCTTGAAAATTCTATAGGCTCAAACTATTACAGGATTGTAAAAATATATATTATGTGAGGAATATTTTAAATTATTTCATAGAGAAACAAATAGATGTACTTTTGTGTCCTGCTCTGAAAAAGAATGATTTGTGCACTGCCTTGTGCAATTCATCTTTCTTCTTCCCCTCCCTTTGTTCCCATTTTTCAGAGGCTGAATCCAGAGAGCCTCAGTTTGGGTGGGATCCACAGCTGCTGCACAAGTCCCACTTGGGTTTCTTCAAGTTTAGCTGGAGCAGGGAAGCTTTTCAGCTTTCTCTGCATGAAATATAAAACCTTTGCTGAAAATAAAACCAGGCCATGACAACTCCCAGTCCTTTGGGATTCCTTCTGCACATCCAGTCCCCAAGCCTGAGCACACCCTTTGTGCAGGGGGCTCTTTCTGTGGTATCTTTTTCTTGGCTGTGTAGAAAAGGTTGGAGTTCTTGCTGGGAAAAAGCTGCTTTTTCCCCCCTGATGTGTGGTTAAGTGGTTTTTGTGTCTGTGACACACTCACTCCCTCTCTGAGGCTTCTCCAGCACTACTTACAGGGAATTAATTTACATCTATTGTATATATCCATTATTTGTTTAGCATTTGGAGAAACTGATGCTGCAAACTGTTTAGAGAACCTCGATAATGATCATAAAGGAAATCTGTGGAAGCTCTGGGAAGAGAATTGAGTCTCTCAGCCTCTCAGCTAGACAGTGTATTTTCTCTTTTCATGGGAAATAAGGAGCTGGAAAACCATTGTTGCACAGTGCAGATACTTAATTTCTATTGCCCTAAGCTTGAGAGCATCAGCAGTGTGTTAAATTGTCTGCTCTTAGCTCTTGTACAAGTTTAACACTTGATGCTTGTAATAAATGGCCCGAAAATGCTGATTTTTCTTCAGAGACGAGAGATAAGTGACAAGGACAGATCTGAGATCATTAGAATGGCCAAGGAATAATAAAAGCTCTGTTCTAGCTGAATGGCTTCCAAATCATACACTTCCACTACTTCTTAAGAGCTCTGTAACTGTTGGCTCAGGAGGGAAAAGCTTATTTTCAGCACCATTGCAGAAGTGCCACTGGAACAAACTCCAGCTTGGTGTGGCTGCTTGCAAATATTCAGCTTTCCTACTGCAATACAGCAATTAAATCCCAATGACTTCTCTAGTTTTCCACATCCTGCTGTCTGCATTGTCTCTCACCAGTGTCCCAGGGTTTCATCTTGAAGAAGAAAACAGCATCTGTTTGGATGGCCCTGCTCATGATAATTCTGCTCCCCCCACCTCCTGCACTTCCTTTCTTTATTTCCCTGGTTTTAATTTGACTTCATTTTCTATTACACCAGAAGACATGACCTTGAGAAGGAGAAAGAATGAGATATCAAAGTAGTCATGGTTCCAAAGTAGGTCTTGTGCTTTGTGTTGGTTATTTGGACAAGCTGAGTATTTATAACTTGAGGTTTTCAGGATTTCTGACCCAGATCCCTTATGGTGTTTACTTTTGGTTTTTATGACTCAGCTTTATATTCATAATTTATTATGTTGCTATTAATATATTTAGAATTTTAGCAGGTTGTCTTGGGACGTTAGGAAGGAGAGTGTTGAGGCTTTGCCCTTGCCTGGCCATGCTGAGCTGCAGAAATCCTCCTGTGAGTCAGCAGCTCTTCCCTGTGGGGCTGTGCCTGGGAGGGGAACTGCAAACCTGAGTGCCACCTCCAGGGCTGGGGCTCCAAAACTCCCAGGGCAGCCCCTTCCAAGCCCTCTCCACCAGTTTCCAGGGAGGAATTCCTGCTGGTGTCCAGTCTGACCCTCCCCTGGTGCAATGTGAGGCTGTTCTCTCTTGTCCTGTTGTCCCCAAGGAGCAGAGCCTGACCCCCCTGGCTGTCCCCTCCTGTCAGGAGTTGTGCAGAGCCAGGAGATCCCCCCTGAGCCTCCTTTTCTCCAGGATGAACCCCTTTCCAGCTCCCTCAGCTGCTCCTCAGTTTCCTGAGCTCTGTTGAGGATTCAGATTGTCCCTGGGCAGGCAGCACAGCACTGCCACAAGTGTTCCTTGTGTCACCTTGTGTCACCTGTAGTTGGCTGTTCCTATTGTGTCCCCACCTGCCATCTTCCTGCAGTGGAAGGACATTCCTCTCTTAACCTAGCTGTGCATGTGTGCCTTCAGATCCTTTTCCTTCCTGGAAGTGTTCAGGATAGCCAGATAGGCTCTTGGAATTTTTCCTCCCCTTTTCCTGGCTTCTGATTCTATAGATTCACTTGCAAACTCGTTTGTTCATCTTAATGCAAAAACTTTCAAGCACAGTTCTCAGTGCCAGCTGCTGTCAAATTACCCTTTAGAAGTCAATAAAGCTGGTGAATGGCATTTGTGGTGCTGTTGGGGAGAGAATTCTTGGAGTGTATAGAGAGTAAATATGATCTGGTTTTGTGCAACTGGGGAGAAATCCAATTTGCCTTTCATTCAATATGTTTGTTTCTCTAAGGAAATTCAATATTCCTTTCTCTGTGATAGAACAAACCAGTTTATCTGAGGGACTGCCTACATGAGTACAACTATAATTATTTGAGCTGGACTTGTTCCCATTTTTATAAGTTAGTGTAAATTGTAAATAAAGTGATCAGACTTCTGGGAAATGCTGGGGTTAAGGTGATCCTTAGGGGATTTCAGCAGGGATTTTGGCACTTTATCCTATTGTGGGATTATTCACCCTTCCTCATGCAGAAACTTCTATTATGTGATGGTTATTCTGATTTTCCATTCTTGGCTTGGGCTGGTCATGTTTGGTGTAGCCTGAAGTGGAGGGGTCTGGGTGAGTTGGGGTTGGTGAAACTTCTTCACTGGGGTGAACAGGCTGTCCCTGATTGTCCCAACCTGGAGACTCCCCCTCAGTGGAGAGCAGGAATTTTAATCACTGCTGTAAAATGGGAGTGTGTGAATCCCTTCACAGGGAAGAGAGGTGGGGAAGACTTTTACAGGCCAGTTCTGCCTCTGGTGACAATACTGGGATGTTTATCTGCTCAAGAAGTGCTGTCACATCCATGAGGGCTGTGCAGATAAACTGAGTGGCAGTGAGCTGGGAGAAACAAGGACATGGGTGTGAGTAAAGGATATCTCAGGATCCAGCTGAGCTCCATGCTGCACCTGATTTATGCTTCAAAAGCATTTTTTAAAAAGGCTTGATAGCAGAAATCTTTGGGTAATAATGATTCAGGTATCTTTGTTCAGTTCTTCATTTCCTGGGGCTGTTGGGTGCACTGACACACAGTAATACCCAGATAAGAGCTGTGCTTGCAAACACAGGGAACAGCAAACTACTGATACAGAATTGGGGTCTCCAAATTCTTTTGATTGCACCTCCTTATCAGTAAAAAGAAAAAATCTGAGCACGCCTCCTGATGTATGTCTTTATTTATATACAAATTTATTCATATATAGCACAGCAATACACATGTACACATGTATTTCTGTGCTAATATGAATATACAGAAAAACAGAGATTAGAAAAAGAAGGCATAAAGATTAAAAATATTTATTTTTATATTATTATTATATTATTATATTAAAATATTTGTTTAAAATACTTATTTTATTAATGGTACAAAGATATTTCATTCCTCCACCCCAGTGGATGGTTTTGTGCCCCTGACTTTGGAGGACAAAAAACTTGAAGCACAGAGTCATGTGACATGTGACATATTACAGGTTTTCTGGCACACTGTCCAGTTTCCTAGGGATTTAGATATTTTCCCTCCAGGAAAGGTTGCTTTTAGCAGCCTTTGTGCTCCAGTCAGGAATTTAATAGCCCATAGAAATGACACAAGTATTTTCTTTCTGAAGTGGCTTCTCTAGGTCAGTGCTGAGGCACAGCTGAGTGTGTGCAGCATTCAGAGCACCCATTGGAAAGCAGGAATTCCATGGTGGAATGTGCTAGCCCAGAATGGAGCTCTGAGAAGGGAGAGGAAACAGAAGGGAGAAAAGGCAGTAATTCCATGGTGGAATGTGCTAGCCCAGCATTGAGCTCTGAGAAGGGAGGGAAATGCTGAATTCCATGATGGAAGGTGCTAGCCCAGAATGGAGCTCTGGGAAGGGAGAGAAAGTAGAAGGGAGAGAAAGCAATAATTCCATGATGGAATGTGCTAGCCCAGGAGGGAGTTCTGAGAAGAGAGAGAAATCAGTAATTCCATGGTGGAATGTGCTAGCCCAGAATGGAGCTCTATGAAGGGAAAGCAGAAATTCCATGGTGGAACGTGCTAGCCCAGAACTGAGCTGTGGGAAGGGAGGGAAATGCTGAATTCCATGGTGGAATGTGCTAGCCCAGAATGGAGCTCTATGAAGGGAAAGCAGAAATTCCATGGTGGAACGTGCTAGCCCAGAACTGAGCTGTGGGAAGGGAGGGAAATGCTGAATTCCATGGTGGAATGTGCTAGCCCAGAATGGAGCTCTATGAAGGGAAAGCAGAAATTCCAGGGTAGAATGTGCTAGCCCAGCACTGAGCTGTGGGAAGGGAGGGAAATGCTGAATTCCATGGTGGAATGTGCTAGCCCAGAATGGAGCTCTGCGAAGGGAAAGCAGTAATTCCATGGTGGAATGTGCTAGCCCAGCACTGAGCTGTGGAAAGTGAGGGAAATGCTGCATTCCCAGAATCTGGTGTGGATGCTCAGTGTCTCCTTTCTCTCCAGCAGGGGAGTGCAAGGCCAAGGCGCGGCCCCCGAAGGCCAAAGGCGAGCGGAAGAAGAAGCAGCTGTTCCCCCCTCAGCCCTCGGTGCCACCCCCGGGGCCCGTCCCAGCCTCCCAACCGCCTCCCGAGGCCGGGCCGGGGCCAGCGCGGCCCCCGGGGCCCCCCTCAGCCCTGGGCACGGAGCAGGGCCGGCCCGCGGCCCCCCTGAACGTGGTGCAGCCCTCGGAGGCGCCGGCGGAGGAGGACGACTTCAAGCCGCGGCCCATCATCCCCATGCTGTACGTGGTGCCCCGCAGCAAGAAGGTGGTGTTTGACAAGGAGCACATGTCCTGCCAGCAGGCCTTTGAGCAGTTCGCCACGCAGAAGGGACTGGGCTGGCAGCAGGGCCCGCTGCAGAGCCCCGGCAAGGAGCAGGACGGCGCCGAGGCGGCGCGCGCCGAGCTCACGGCGGAGGTCAGTGGTCACAGGCTGTGGTGGATGCTGTGAGGATAGCTCTAAGGTCAGGCTGGGTGTAAGCACCACCTGGTCTAGAGGTCTACAGCTCTGTGGCAGGGTTGGAACTGGATTGTTTTTTGGGTTCTTTCCAACCCTAACCAGTCTGGGATTCCATGAGTCACAATTTCCATGGAGTTCCCGGCTGTGTGTGTGGTTAAGCAGACTTTTCATGAGCTGATGGAATTGGCAGCTTGCAGATGTTCTGTGGCTGTCCTGATTTGAAGAAAACTCTGTAGTTTACCCAACTTCTTAAGAGTTGGTGTTGGCTTTTATCTCCAGGAACTGGCTCGGAAGGCTTCAGTGGTTCAGCCAAAAGGCAGAGAAGAGTTTGCTCTGTGAATCCAAGAACTCTTTATGGCAGGGGCTCTGTCTCTCTTGTCCTGTTTTCTCCTTTGGGGTGCCCATCCAGCTTGTTGTGCTTCTTTCCAGGCTGCTTCTGCCTTCTCCAAGATGAAGATGGAGATCAAGAAGAGCCGCCGGCACCCGCTGGGCAAGCCCCCGACGCGCTCCCCGCTGTCCGTGGTCAAACAGGAGACCTCGAGTGACGAGGGTGAGTGAGCAGCACCAGGGACCTGTGGATGTCCTGTCTGACCCAGGGAATTGCTGACAAAACTGGGTGGCCTGAAACTCTGTTACACGTAGCTGGTAGGAAATGCAGCGTGTTCCAGTTTTGATAACCCAGCTGGAAACAAAACTCCTCCGTGGGAGGTGTCACTTCTCACCTCCCACCCTTTTTTCACTCAAGAAAAATATTTTGCTGGCTGCAGAATGAGGCAGCATTTTGGGCAAAGGGAATAAAGAGTTGCAGAAAATAATATGTTAAAGGCAAAGCTCTGTCTTGGATATTGCAGTGGGATGAGATCTGTTTCCCTTGGAGGCAGTGGAGGTCAGATCTGCTCTCATATGTGTGAGGAAAGTCAGTTCTAGCCTTTTGCTTGTCTCCTAATTCACAGCAGTGTTGGGGTCCAACTTTCCTTGGCAGATGCAGAAATGAGAATGAAAATGTTTTTTGGTGTTTAACTGTAATCACTGATTCTTCTTTCCCCACATTCCAGTCCCCAACAGTCCGGACCAAGGGGAAAGAAAAGATTTTTACCTCTTACTCTGTTTTGTGATGTAATTTCCCACTTTGAGGCCTTTTCCACATTACTCAGAATATGGACAACCCCCAGTAAGGAGCTTTTGTGTGCTGGGTTGGGCATGTGGGTCTAGCTGGCAGTCCCTACTCACAACTCCTCATTCCAAAGGACATCATCTTCCTCACTCACTCTCCTTCAGGAGTGCCTCCATTGATTTTAGAGCAGCCTCCTGCAGGAAGGGCTTCTCCTGAGCACACAGAGCTCCTTTCCTTTCCAAGGAGGATGCATTTGATGCCTTCCAAGTGTGTAACATGGAGTGAAGTGTGCAGAGGCAGCTGAGACTTGTTATCTTGTTTTGGTGTGAGACCCTGGAACCAGCTCTGTGCTGGAGGATCCTCATTAGGCAGATTCTTCTCACTGCTTTGACTTCTTGGATGCTGTTTGGGGACTTGGCTGGTGGAGCAGGAGCAGCTCTTGTGGAAACTGGCATTTCTTGGGGACTGATTTACAGCTCTGCTGGGCAAAATCTGATCAAACAGATTCTTCCCTCCCCACCAGGGAATAGAGGCAGTTCTCTGCACCCCGGGCTTTTTCAGGGAATGATGTGCAGGATGATCTGCAGGCTGCAGGAGGAACAGTGAGCATGTAAATTAAGGGAATGCACACGTTACACAAAGATTCAGCCCAGATAAGTTGTTTGCAATGTGGGAGCCATCCTGAATGCCTTGTGTCCCCCTGGATCCATCCTGGGAGGAGCGAAGGTGATAGCACACGACAGTCATTCCCTTTCTTCTCTCCCTCTGTCACTCTGGATTAGGCTGCTGGTTTCACTGATTTCACTGGTGTCATAAATCCTGGCCTGTCACCTGATGTGCCTAGACTGAAATTAGGAGAAACCTGGGTTTTGATTCATGTCTTACAAATAAACACTTTTTAGGAGGTAACCCTCATATGAAATGTGACACAGCCAGCACTCATCACCTCAAAAAAGGGATTCATCAGACACAATAAAATTTCCACATTGTCTGACAAATCTGTTATGGGCAACATTTAAAATCTGAGATGTAAACTCAGCCATTAACGTTTTACTCCAAGTTCCTTTTATCCTTTCAAGCAACCCAAGAGTCAGAAAATCTTCAAAGGGAGGGAGAAAACTGGGGAGGAGACTTAGACTTGTAGAGCAGAACATAAACTGCTTATTTCCAGTAATTAACAGTGAAACAGTGAACAATTTGGTTTAATGTGCTGAGCTCTGGGGATAATGTTCTTCCAAGATGTTTTTGAGTTCCCTGTTCTTTTGGAAACTTTGCAGATTGGTGATGCAGGGAGTGATTTACACTCAGCCTTGTGTGGAAAATTTCTTTAACACTTACAGTGACTCAAAACTCCTTCATAAGGAAGGGTAAGAAACTTGGCCCCCTGGACTGCCACAAATGGATCCTGCAGTGGTTTAATCCTGAAATGCCAAGGACCTTTTAAAGGTTTATAAAACACAGAATTAGCAAACTAATTAGCAGGAGCAGTCTCTGGCAGAGCTCTGGCAGAGGGAGGGATGGTGGGGAATGCAGATGGGAGTTTCAGTGGTGTGGGAATGGCTGTACCAGAACACTGAACCCAGGGTACCCCCAGCCAGGCTCAGTGTGTGCAGGGCAGCTCTGGGATGCACCTTGGGAGGGTTGGGTCATGCTGGGGCTGGGAACTGGGAGCTGGCCTGGCCACAGCAGCACCAGCTGCATCCCCACCTCCCAGAGCATGCAGCTCACTGCTGGGGACAGGAAAGGGGCATTTCCTTGCACTGGCATCATGTGTTTTGAAATGTGAATGTTCAAATCTGAACATTTGAACCGAAGTTCAAATTAAATCTTCATGAAAAGCATGGTGGAGGTTTCACAGCTGGAAAGGGGAGGGAATTACAAGGGCAGTAAATCTCCATTCTCTCCTTCCTCATGGCCAGTTCCTTCAGGTCAATGCTGTCCCTTTTTGTGTATCCTGTCCCCAAAGGGGATATCCTGTCCATTTAAGGAAGTATTTGGGGCATAGGCATATGGGAAACCATGGAAGAGTTGAATGTTTTTGTTTATTGCACTTCTTGTATTGTTGAGACCTGAGCTGTTTAACTCACCCTTACTCCTTTTGCCTCTTCTAACCATAAACTCTTCTGCCTTTACTTACTGCTCATTGTTTTGGGATTTTTTTTTTCCTTTTCATTCTAGAAATGTTTCCATTTTCTGGAGAGGAAGATATGAGTGATCCAGAGGCTTTGAAATCTTTGCTTTCCTTCCAGTGGAAGAACAAAGCACTTAATTTCCCAGCTGAAAGGAAGTTCAATGCAGCTGCTGCCCTGAGTGAGCCATACTGTGCTGTCTGCACCCTCTTCTACCCCTATAACCAGGTAATTCCTCATCACAAGTCAGGGAATCATTAAGGGTGGAAAAGACCTCTAGGATCAAATTCAGCTGTCAATCCTCCACCACCATGTTCACCCTAAAGCCCCATCCCCCAGTCTGTATCCATGTGTTTTTTGGGATGGTGACCCCACCAATTCTCTGGGCAGCCTATGCCATTGCCTGACCACACCTTCCATGAAGAGATTTTCCCTAATATCTCATCTAAACCTCTGACACTGCTCAGATGGATGAGTTAGCATGCAGACATTTCTGATAAAAGACAAACCCATACAAATTTGCACACCAAAGACGTGTTTGGATTTGGCAGTGGTTGGAGCCTTTTTTGTTATCTTTCCTGGCTTCTCTGGCTTGCTCAGTGTTCATTTTGAAATCACACTGAAAGAGCTTTGCAAACACTGTTCCATGCAGAGAAAAGTCACACCAGGCTCCTGTTTCCATACGGGCCCTAGTTGCTGAATTTATGCAAACAAGCCACAAAATAAAAATTTACTGAGTAAGCACATCCATCACCTTTTTTTGGAAACTACCAATATGCTTTGGGAGATGTTATGAGCAGAAAGGCAAAATTCATCAGATGAATTAGTTATTTGTGCAGTTGTGCATTGATTTGTTCTCACATAAAGCCAAATCTGGCTTTGTGTGCCCACCAGGAATTCATGCCTTAGATACTTGTAGCTGTGTTGGAAGCTTTTCCTGAGGAAAGCAGAACCCACCTCCCCCTTCAATAAAATCTCTTGATTTATTATACAGACTGAAAATAAAATATCTGTTCTGATTGCTGGCTGATATGAGAAAAACTGGGTGCAGCTGAGCTGTTTTTATGCTTTTAACCCTGTCTGCTACCAGACACCTTGAGATGTCCTTCAGGAGAACTTCTTGCAGGAAAAGCAGGGAAGGATGCCAAGGAGATGGGAGAGGGGGAGGGAAGGTCTTGCTTTTAGTAATATTTTCCTTTTTATTTTTCCTTGGTGTTTTCAGCTGCAATTTAGGAATTTAGATTTCTTCAGAAGAAAACCAGGAAAAACTGCTCATTATTCTAATGCTTCTTTGAGCTTTCACAACAAATTACAGATCCCAGTTGATGCCCGAAGAAGAGGGGGAGAAACAAGGGGAGGGAATCAGGATTTTAGGCTATTTTTTTGGTGTGAGTTGTTGGGTGACTTTTTTGCAAGGGGAGTGCTCAGAGTGGAAGGTGAAAACCATGGCCAGGAAGAGGTGGTTCCAGTGATGGGTTTCTCTGCAGTCCTCACAGGTGGAGAAGGAAGCTGCCCCAGTCTCCACAGGGGAGCCGTCCTCGTTCGTGCACCTTTCCAAGTGTGGGCAGAAGACCAAGCCCCTGATCCCAGAGATGTGCTTTACCTCAAGTGGAGAAAACACCGAGCCCCTTCCTTCAAATTCCTACATTGGAGAGGATGGAACCAGTCCCTTGATATCCTGTGCCAAATGCTGCCTGCAGGTTCATGCTAGTGAGTGTTTCACCTTCTCCAAAGCCTTTGGGTCCTGAGAAACTCAGCAGTTTGTGTGTTGCTGTATTTGAGTTCCTTCTTGGCAAGCTTGTATCCTGTCACTCCCATTTTTATCTTTCTTGGTACAAGGATATCAGGAATCCCAGAAGGGTTTGGGCTGGAAGTAGCTTAAAGCTCATCCAGTTCCCATCCCCTGCCATGGGCAGGGAACCTTTCTCTCAAAGCACATCTGTGTATTCAAGTCCATCTTGGCAGTCACTGATCTTAAAAATACACACCAATATTCTTTTTACTGCTTATTTTGTTGGCTGATTCTTCTCTGTCTCACAGAAAAGATTCTTTCTTTTGATACCTTTCATTTTTTTGTAATAAAGTAGAACTCAAAGGCTTTATTGCACTCTTTTCTCTCACATACTTCGTTCCAATATTGTTCTGCTGGGGGAGGCTGTATTGTTCCTGCATGCAGCAGAGATTATGGAGTAGTTTGAGATATATTTTATTAGTGTCTGTGATAGTGTTTGTAGTAATGGCACTTGATTACAAAAGGGAACATATGTCTCTTTGCTTCCCTGATAGTTATGTCTAAAAGAAGATCTGATTAATCCTGGTGGAGTGTACCTTCAGTGGAGATTGTACAGCATCCAGTTAACATTTGTGACGAATTACTGTTCAGCTGTTTGATCTTGACAGATGGGGAATCTTATTTGACTTGCATCAGCTGGAATTACTTCTGTTGTTCCAATTTTAGAGTCTGCAGGTCCCTGTGCAGATCAGCAGGGCTGGGGAACTGGAAGGCAACTTTTGTTTCTGTGCTGAATCCCTGATTATGGTCATTTCTGGCTAATCAGGCCATGGGATGCAGTGGGTGTGAGGAGGAAGATTTCATCCTGCCTTCACAATTCAGGGCTCCTGCATCTTGTCCATCCTTAGGCCTGCAATAGTCCAGTCTATCAGAATGGTTTCTGTGGCCAAATTCTATTTAAGGACAGAGGGGTGTGGGCAAGATGATGTTAATCTTCAGGTTCAGATCTAAGATCCATCTTTTTTTAGAGAAACTCAGTTTTATATTTTGGCTGTACTCTCCCCTTGAGTGTAGGACAGGACAGGTGTTAAATCTGATGGAGGCTCCAGTGCCTGGCTGTTTCCTTGTGCTCTGTGACATCCCTTTGACTTTGCTGCAGAGAATCCATTTGCTTTTATTGCAGGATTGCAGTGGTGAGGTGTATTTTGGCTGACTGTAAAACCAGCTGGCAGCCTGTGTGTTCTTGGGAAGTGCCCTCTCAAACTATGCTGGGTTCTAGCAGCCAGGCCCTATGGAGAGGGGGAGGTTTGGGAAGGTTTCTGGGCTTTTGAGGCACTGACAAAATCCATTAAAAGAGCATATTTTTCTTGGATTATCCTTATGGGACAACCTGGGGTTCAGTAACTGGGACTGTTCTGCCCTCACAGAATCACTGAGGTTAGAAAAGACCTTTGAGGCCATCAAGTCCAAACATCAGCCCAGCACCACCACCCTGCCCACCACTAGCCATGTCTCCAGGTGCCACCTCCATGGATGTTTTGAGCACTTCCTGGGCAGGCTGTTCCAATGCTTTACAACCCTTTCCATGAAGATATTTTTCCTAATTTTCAATCTAAACCTCCCCTGGTGCAACTTGAGGCTGTGCTCAGGGTCTCCCTGAGCTGGGAGTTTCTCCAAAACTGGCTCTCCCTCAGCTCAGTTTTGGACTGAACACCCCTCTCCCTGTTCTAGGCCTGGGTGGAATTTGCTGCCCTGATTTGCCATATGATGAAAAGAGACCTTAGATGTGGAGAGCAGCTGCAGATCCATAGTATTGACTTTTTTTGACATGCTGTTTATCTGGTTAAGTGGATGATATTTATAAATCAGGCTGTGGTGGCAATTACAGTGCTTTCTGAATGTCTTCTTTTAAGTTTAATTCAGTAATTTGAGATTGTTGTTCCCAGCTGAAATGTTCTGTTCAGTTTGTTAGGATAGGTGAAGGCTGGATGAGATTTTGTTAGGAAGGATAGAGGCTGGGTGGAATGAGCTGTGTATTAGTTGAGATGCTTATCTTCAATTTTCCACTCACTTTGCAAGCTTGCAGGAATCACATAGCTCTACTTTTCCAAAACTGTATTTGTATTTTTTCCCATTGTTTTCAGTCACAAACCTCAGTGCCTTTTATAGAATTTTAAGGACTTTTTTTGCTCTTATTTCCCTGTCTTTATAATGGGCATAATACCACTTTACTATTTTGGTGTTGTTGTAGGAGGATTTGGTGCTTGCATGTTACAGTAATTGATGCTCTGTAAAATGAGATGTTCCTAACACTTCCTATAACCACAAATTAAATAGTGTTAACCATGTGGAGTGCAGGTATTTAATTTCCTTGCAGTATTATAGGGCTTGTCCTTCCTCATAACACCACACAGCAGAAGTAACTGCTTCAACTTTGCCAAAATTCAGTGCCCTTCCCTGTTGTGATGTGTGAGTGCACTCCAGCAGTGGTGGCATCACCTTGGAACCCAGTTCCTCCTAAAGAAACAAAGTCTTGCTATTGTAGTCCTTAGAAAAGTGAAAAACAAATGTGAGGGTTACCTGTGTGTGGGTTTTGATTTATTTGTTTTCAGACCTGCTGCTCCCAATTCCTGTCGAGTACTCGGGGTCACCATTTGTCTATGCAGGGGTCCCCCTGATTGAGTGATTAGCACTGACTTCATGATGCAGAAGGCATGAAAGAACTTTATTATTAGAAACCTACAGTTCTTACAGGAACAGTGGTGGACCTAAGACCTGATTGGTCTTAGAGTGAAAACCTCTCACACTATTGGTGAGCTATCAATAGCACACTCTAGCAAACCATATCTATAAACAGTGGTTACAGAAAGAGAGATAATAATTGTTTGAATTCTCTTCCTCTAAGTTTCCTACACCTTCTACACAGCTTCCCAGGATTTTCCTGGGACAGCTGTGTCTCTCTCTGTTCAGAGGATGTGTGTGATTCCACAAATTCCGACTTTGTCGGAGCCTGTGGAATACAGTTCGTCAAACAGTCTCAAAGTTGCTTCTGAAGTGAAAAGTCATCGAGTCAAACTAAGAAGTGCTGTGAAAGGCCTGCTCTGACCAGGCTGTGGCTCTGTTTGTTGCAGGCTGTTATGGGATACGCCCGGAGCTGGTGAACGAGAGCTGGTCGTGCTCGCGGTGCTCGGCCGGCGCCTGGGCAGCGGTAAGGACTGCACACAGCTCCCTCCCCCTGGGCACTGCTGGCATCACCCAGCTGCTTAACAGACATGGGTGCTGGGAGGATTCAGGTTGCCTTTGACATCCAGGTGGGGTGTGGTTACTTTCTGGGGAGGATGAACAGCCTGGCAGAGCTTTTGGGTCCTGTTCTGAAGGAGTTGTGTTCCCGCAGGAATGTTGCCTGTGCAATCTCAGGGGAGGAGCTCTCCAGATGACCACTGATGGCCGGTGAGTGCTGGTTCTGAGTGTGTTTTCCTTCCATGCTGCACTTAATCTCCTTGTCTTGTGAATTTGATCTTAATGCTCAGTGTAGCAGCAAGTTTTGGGGTTCTGGAGGGAAGTGCTCCTCGTTGACTTGGCAGGATGAGCCCAAGTGACTCTGCTGCCCTACACTGCACCAGGCTGCTGGACAGCAGAGGTTTTGAACTCCTGCTGAATGTGGTTGTTTCTCAGCTGTGAATCTTCTCAGAGAATGTTTAGCATTGTGCAAAATCAGGTGTAGGGGAAAGTTGATCTCTGTTGTTCCAGAGACATTTACCTTGTGCCACCGTCATTAACAGTCGATTGGGAACATTGCCAAGGCTGCCAACCCCTGAAAATGTGCCTCGATGCTGAGGGAGGCAGGGAAATGTTAACTGCCCTCCTGAGCATTTCATTCAAATGATAGCAGGCCCTGATTTGTGTCTTCACTTTGCTCCCCAGGTGGGTCCATGTAATCTGTGCTATTGCTGTCCCTGAGGCGCGTTTCCTCAATGTCATAGAGCGTCATCCTGTGGATATCAGCGCCATCCCCGAGCAGAGGTGGAAACTGGTGGGTGTCTTTTACTGGGGACAGTGTTTGGGAACACGAGCCAAAGGGAAAAGCTGTAGCTAGACAGAAAAGCATTGCGTGGGTTCGTGAAGCAGCTGAGATTGGAGGTGAGCTCGCTCTCATTTCCAAACAAAAGCTGCGTCGTTTGTGTCTGCTGAGCCCTGTCAGTGCTTTGACACACAACCAGCTCTGATTTCCAGATGTGCCTGTACTCTCTGGGAGTGTGCTGTACCCTGGGCAGAGCCTGGGACTCCTTCCACCTGCAGTCAGGTGTAAAGTGCCTAAAAGCTCTGTTTACTCCAAGTACTGCACAGCAGGAGTGCAGAGGGACATGGTGACTAGAGAGAAGCTGATTTGTTCATCTCTAATTCATCTTTCCTTACAACATTTCTCTTTTTCCATCAAGAAATCTCTTGTAGAAATGAATAAACATTTCTGTGACCCTGACTGCAAGGCAAGACTGCAAGGATTTTAATACAAGCCCAGCTCCAAGTTGTTATTTAGCTGTGTGGCCTCATCCGAGGGATTAGTAATGGACGATTCATTAGCTCAGAGCAATTTATCTTAATGTTAGTTAATGCTCCATCACTATAGTGTGTTATTGCAAAATAAATTGTGCTTTTGCTGCTTTTTTTGGTACAGAAGTCAGCTGGGTGACACAGTGTGGGATGGGGAAGGTGCTGGAGCAGTGATAGATGGGTTAGTGCTGATGGATTCGTTAACAGAGCTGCTACTTAGTGCAGTTAGCCCGGGTGAGAGATTAGGAGGAACCTATCCCTGCTTCCAGAGTTATTTCTCTGTTGTGCAAATGGGTTTTGTACACAAATGTGAATGTAAAAAGCATTCATTATTCAGCAGGAGTGATGGGGCAGTGCAGTGCCAGGGTGATAAATCTTGCAGCGGTGCCTCTTTATGGATCAGCTGACACTTCCAACGTGCATCCTCTTCATTACCAGCACTTGTAACGCTGAACTTAAAATCCTTTTACACAACACTCACTTGTATTGCTTAATGGAGCCTCACAAGGAAACATGACTTAATTCTTTAACCCTTCCTTGTCTGCCTGGCAGTCCTGCAAAGCCAGGGCAGAGTTTGTGTGTGTCTGACTCTGCTGCTTTGCTCTGCTCCAGAGCAGAGCCTGTGCCTACCAGAGCCTCTGCACAGACCTACTGCACCCATTTCTTCTTCATTCCTCAATTGAAACTGCAAAGTTTCATAGAATCCCAGAATATCCTAGTTGGGAGGGTCCCCAAAGACCATCACTCCAACTCCTGGCCCTGCACAGACACCCCAACAATCCCACCCTGAGAGTGTTGTCCAAATGCTCCTGGAGCTCTGGAAAGAAATTTTGTTTGATTTCTTCTGTTGTATTCCATTTGCACCTCGTGTTTTCTTCCTTTCTCAGGGAATGTGGAGAATTGCATGGAGTGCCTCGACTTACATAGGCCAGTGTTGGAATTTACAGGCACATATTCTTTATGCTGCTGTTAGCCAGAGCCTGGCTTGCAGCTCAAATGTCAAAGCCTGGCTTTAAGCTCTTCACTTGGAAAGTTTTAGTTATCAATTAGGTAAGGATTAAACAATTAATTTGGATGGCAGAATACAGAGGCAGTGGTGCTGTGGTGTGGGGTGTGAGGTACTCAGGGAGTGTAAATTGGATAAGATTGTGTGCAGAGACTCATGAGCCATGGTGAGGAGTTTTTAGGATTCTTCATGGGAATTTGCAGGTAATTCCTGGAGCATGTGGGGAGTCAGGGGAGGAGTTGGAAGCTGAGTGCTTTGGAGATGAGCAGCTGCAGTTAGGAAGATAAACTGAGGGTGACTGAAAGGTGATGGTGTTGGAGCTCCTGACTTTGGCAATGATGGGCTTGGTGCAGTACTTGATAAAATTGGGAAGATGACCTTTGTGGCTGGAAAAGATGGAAAAGGAGAGAAGGAATGATATGAAGGGGGAGGACAGTTGATGTGAATAGATGAGGGTAGTGGAGGAGAGAGGGGGTAGGGGTTATCTCTAGTTATAATTGGATTTTTAAATATATTTTTTATTGTTTTAAATTTCTGTCATGAGGGCTGAGGTGCCAAGGAGTGGCAGTGATCTGGTAAAAGGTACAACCTGTTCTCTAAGGATGCACCAGGTCTCCCTGTGCAAGCACAGACTTTTCAGTCCATTTGTGGGTATGGCACCATTTTCAGGACTGCAGTTTCCTACTCCCAGATTGATGGCACATTACAGGCCTGTGCACGTAAATTATTTATGACGTGGAAATTTGGAATAATTAGCTGTCATTCCTCAGTGGAGTAAATGAATTGCAGTGTTCATCATGCAGCAGACAGCCCATTTCTTACTCTCAGCAGTGACCTGACTCTGGTGTGCATTTATTCTGAAGATTTCTCTCCTGTGCTTTGGACTCTTTTCCCTCCCACAGAAAATGCCTTTAAATCTCCTTGTGCAGCTTTCCCACAGCACTTGGCACTGGTGTTTCTGTCCATCCCATCTCCCACACTTCCAGATCTGCATTTTCATATGATCCCAGACTGGTTTGTGTTGGAAGGGGCCTTAAATCCCACCCAGTGTCACCCCTGCCATGGGCAGGGACACTTCCACTGTCCCAGGCTGCTCCAAGGCCTGTCCAGCCTGGCCCTGGCACTCCCAGGGATGGAGCAGCCACAGCTTCTCTGGGCACCCTGTGCCAGTTTTTTACCACCCTCACAGCCAAGAATTGTCACTTCCTCCATCACTCCTTACACATCAGGCTCACTGTCACTCACATTTATCTTTTGATCATATTTGCTCTGAAAATCCCTTTGCTGCAGCTCTTGTGCCTGTCACAGGGAGTTTGTGTGGGCACAGGGTGGCACTGGGTGTGTGCTAATCCTGGCCTGGCAGAGTCCTTTTGGCATCAGGAGGGGCAGATTCCTGCCCTGGGAGGGTTAATGCTCTGAGCCCCCTGTGTGTCAGCAGCTGTCCTTACTGCTGGGACAAGGGGATATCGACAGGTTAATAAAGGCATCTGTGCTATTGACTCCCCTCAGTCCTGCTGTGCATTTTCCTGGTGCTTATCAGCCTCTGGAACATGGTTTGCAGAGTGATAAAGGCTCAGCTTATTAAAGGCTAAACCCACGTTCTGGCAGCACTCAGGCTCTGGCTTTGAATTTCCTGGCTTTTGTTCGTTTGTGTAAAAAGGCCAAATTAATCTTTGGTGTAAACAAACTGCCTTCACTTAATTCATGGGGTTTATTTCATATAAATGTGGGGCAGAGCCCAGGCAGGGAGGAGGGTGTTGCACAGAAATAAGGAAGAACAAATCTCCTGTTCTTTAGCATCTTTTGCTTTCAAGGAAGAGAAGTATTCCTGGAGAAGGAGTCACAGAATCCCAGAATGGTTTGGGTTGGATGGGACCTTGAAGGTTTTGGAGTTCCACCCCCTGCCATGGTCAGGGACACCTTTTGTTCATTTTAATCATGAAAGGCACATTAGTTTTGTGTGTGTGATATTAATTTTGCCCTGATTTGCCTTGTCCCAGCCTCAGATAAGGTAAAGAAGCTGCCCCACCCCTGGAAGTGTCCAAGGCCAGGTTGGACAGGGCTGGATGATTGGGATGAGCTTTAAGGTCCTTCCAGCCCAAGCCATTCTGGGATTTGCTGATCAGGGACAGATTCCTGGAAATGTTAAAAACTGAGTGATGTTTCCAAATGGATCCCTGGAAACATTATGCAAACGTCCATTCTTTAGACTGGGATTCCCAAAATCCCCTTTTCTGTATTTCTGAGGGGCTGGAAACAAGAATTGGTGCTGTTATAGGGAGTGAGAAAATTTATCTTGTTCCCACTACAACTCCTGCTCACTGTCAGTGCCATCAGACTCAGAATTTTTAGCTTTGAGAAAATGTAATTTCTTTTTAAAGCAGTCACATGTCTTACATCGATTTACCTCATAACTGGATCTGCTTTGCAGAAAATGAGTGTGAAAATGTCTCCAAGATTTCAGACCTTTTTCCCCCATAATTCTGTTTTTTTTCATACAATGTTTTTATTTCTTTTGTTTGCAAAACTGACTGAATTATCTACAGTGGCTTATCTGACATGGATGCCAATAAAATATTTATGGTTGATATGCTTATGCATCTAAAATAAACACACAGCATTTTTGTTCCATTATATGATTTTATATTCCATGAGATCTGATCAATACAATGTCCCATTAAATATAATCAAGCAAATTGCCACCCAGTTACTGTGTTCTGTTCTTTCAGAAGAATGGAAATGTTATTTTCCAGCAGTGCACCTGTGAGGATCCAGCTGCTGTTGGAATTAATGGAGTGTAGGTGCACTGTGTATGTGAGGAGGGTGAGGGTGCAGCAGTTCTCTGGTGCCACTGGTGGGTGTTTGCCTGGTTCCAGTGAGCCCAGTCCAAACTGGAGTGCAGCCTGTCTGTGCCAGTGTGGCTCTGCAGGGCTGAATGACTGCAGGTGCTGGCATTGCCACGGGAGTGGTGAGGTAGGGAATGACAATGCTGGAGTTTCTTGGCTTGCAGAGACCCTGAGTGGGTGCACACAGACAGTCCTGGCCCTGTGGGCCTGACCCCTTGGCACAGGGCATCACTTTGGCTGTGGCACTGCAGCCACGGGCTCTGTGCTGTCTGCCACGTCCTGAGGGGGCTGTGGGGTCTCTGCAGGGCTCCAGGCTCTGCTCCTTCCAGAGATTTGAGCTCTGGGTGTGTTCCCTTGCAGAGCTGGGTGTGATTCCAGCTGTGTTCCCTTGCAGAGCTGGGTGAGATTCCAGCTGTGTTCCCTTGCAGAAGGGTGGCTCCAGCTGTGTTCCCGTGCAGAGTGTGTTCCCTTGCAGAGGTGTGATTCCAGCTGTGTTCCCTTGCAGAGGGGTGGCTCCAGCTGTGTTCCCTTGCAGAGGTGTGATTCCAGCTTGTTCCCTTGCAGAGGGGTGGCTCCAGCTGTGTTCCCTTGCAGAGGGGTGGCTCCAGCTGTGTTCCCTTGCAGAGTGTGTTCCCTTGCAGAGGTGTGACTCCAGCTGTGTTCCCTTGCAGAGGGGTGGCTCCAGCTGTGTTCCCTTGCAGAGTGTGTTCCCTTGCAGAGGTGTGACTCCAGCTGTGTTCCCTTGCAGAGGGGTGGCTCCAGCTGTGTTCCCTTGCAGAGTGTGTTCCCTTGCAGAGGTGTGACTCCAGCTGTGTTCCCTTGCAGAGGGGTGGCTCCAGCTGTGTTCCCTTGCAGAGTGTGTTCCCTTGCAGAGGTGTGACTCCAGCTGTGTTCCCTTGCAGAGGGGTGGCTCCAGCTGTGTTCCCTTGCAGAGTGTGTTCCCTTGCAGAGGTGTGACTCCAGCTGTGTTCCCTTGCAGAGGGGTGGCTCCAGCTGTGTTCCCTTGCAGAGTGTGTTCCCTTGCAGAGGTGTGACTCCAGCTGTGTTCCCTTGCAGAGGGGTGGCTCCAGCTGTGTTCCCTTGCAGAGTGTGTTCCCTTGCAGAGGTGTGATTCCAGCTGTGTTCCCTTGCAGAGGGGTGGCTCCAGCTGTGTTCCCTTGCAGAGCTGGCTGTAATTCCAGCTGTGTTCCCTTGCAGAGCTGGGTGTAATTCCAGCTGTGTTCCCTTGCAGAGGTGTGTGTACTGCCGGAAGAGGATGAAGAAGGTGTCTGGGGCCTGTGTCCAGTGCTCCTACGAGCACTGCTCCACGTCCTTCCACGTGACGTGCGCGCACGCGGCCGGCGTGCCCATGGAGCCCGACGACTGGCCCTACGTCGTGTCCATCACCTGCTTCAAGCACAAAGCAGCAAACCAGAACGTAGGCTTTGGGCTGGGCTCGGGGCTTCTGTGCTGGGGGTTGGATTGGGGGATTTGGGGTTTTGTTGGGTTCTTTGGTTTTGAGGGTTTTTAAAAATAGTTTCTCCCCGCCCGTGTCGGCTCAAAATGTTTTGTGCTTTTAATGCAGAAAGATTGTCCAGGAAGATATTGTTGGGGATGGCTTTAATTTGCAAGAGGGCTGGTTTGGATGGGATATTGGGAAGGAATTCCTGGCTGTGAAGAGGGTAGAACACTGGCACAGGGTGCCCAGAGAAGCTGTGGCTGCCTCTGTATCCCTGGCAGTGTCCAAAGCCAGGCTGGATGGGGCTTGGAGCACCCTGGGAATGTGGGAGGTGTCCCTGCCATGGCAGGGGTGGCACTGGATGGGGCTTTAAGATCCTTCCCACCCAACCATTCCATGCTTCCATGGAATTCTGGACCCAGCTTTTCCAGTTGTGGCTGGCAGCTGATCCTGCTGTGTCCCTGCAGGTCCCGTTCCGCAGGGAGGTGGCCCTGGGGCAGACAGTGATCACCAAGAACAGGAACGGGCTCTACTATCGCTGCAGGGTCATCGGCACCAGCACCCAGACCTTCTACGAAGTGAACTTCGACGATGGCTCCTACAGCGACAACGTTTACCCCGAGAGCATCATTGTAAGGCAGCTCTGGGGACACTGCTGTGTCACAGGCACTACAGACTGTGATCTGTGCCTTGGGGTGGAACGGCAAAGCAAAACTTTTTCATTTTAATTTTTAAGTTGTTGCTTGCCTAGAAAATCTCATCCCGCTCTTCATGACAGATCTTGTTTCTGACATTATCTCATTTATTTTTTGGTTGCTTTACAAAGATGTGATCTTGCTGAATGCAGATGACTTCACAGAAAGCAGTGTTTGTTCTAAATTTCATCCTATTTGTTTTGTGGTTGAATAATCTTATTTTTCAACTGACAAGTGTGATTCATGGGGGAAGCAGATTGTTCGTAAGCACTTCTGGTTCAAAACAGGGAATTCACTTAATAGAGGGAATGTCTAGAAGAGGCTGATTTGTCAGCTCATGCATTGCCTTCCTGATTGTGCCACTGATTCACTCAGTTGCCCTGCTTGTTTTTGAGATACAGGAGATGTGATGCTGTGGGATTTGTAATGAGAAATGTCCATGAACTGGGTGCTGGCAGCAGCAGGAGCTGCCAGAGTGGATTGCTGGTCTCTCAGGCTGGTTTTGTTTGAGATGCCCACAATTAATCACAAGTGCAGAAATGTATCTTATTGCTCATTACCATGTGATTTTAGCACACCTCTGGCTCCTGAGCTCTGGTGGATTTGTGTCTCTGACCCTTCTCTCTCTGCCCTCAGAGCAGGGACTGCATCCAGCTGGGGCCCCCTCCGGAGGGGGAGCTGGTGCAGCTGCAGTGGACGGACGGGATCATCTACAAGGCCAAGTTCATTGCAGCCCAGATCAGTCAGATTTACCAGGTGAGTGTGGCAGAGGGATCCCTGGGCTGTGCTGCAGGATGGGAGAGCTGAGCCTGCACCAGGGATGGGCTGCTGGAGCTGGGCAGAGCAGGAGGAAGATTTTGGAGCAGATGATTTATTCCCTCTGAGTTTGTCCAGCCTGAACTTGACACCCCTATTAAACTGTGCTCTGTGTCCTTCTGCTTTATGCAGAAAAGTGTATTAAAGTCTTGGGCAAAGGAAATAAGAATCCCTTAAAAACTTTTAATAGTTTTAACATTTTGCTGTGCACGTTTCCATGAATAAACATCCCTGGAACATCTGATGCATAATTCATGATATAATCAGTGCTTAGCAAAAAGGGTTTCATGGGAGGAGTTTTTTTGTACCTGGCTGACTATTTCTGCTGGTTGAAATACAAATGTACTTTAGTAGCTGGAGTTGTTTCCTTGTGACCTGTGAAAATGCTTTGTTTAAGATGAAAGAAATTCTTATTACCATATTGGCCTGAATAGAGGGCTGCTTTTATTATAAGTGAAAAGCTGCTTTTCTCAGGATATGAATCAAAAATCAGTAGAAATGTGAGGTGCTGGGCCAGCTGGAGTACAGATATTTTGGGATCCATGGAGCACTGAATGAATCCACTTGGATAAGACAGAGGTGCCTGAACAGCACTGAAAGCAGCACTTTTTGGGCTCAGTGTCCTCACCAGAGCTTGGGAGTGCTCATTCCACAGCAGCCCTGGAGACATCCATGGGAACTGGCCCCTGATGCTTCCTGGGTGCTCCTGGAGGGCCCAGGTGTGGCACAGGCTGGGAATGGGCTGTTCAAGTGCTGGCTCTGAGTTCATCTTCTGCCTCCCTGCAGGTGGAGTTTGAAGATGGCTCTCAGCTCATGGTGAAGCGTGGGGATATTTATACCTTGGAGGAAGAGCTTCCCAAGAGAGTCAAGTCTCGCCTGGTGGGTACCAAAATAGCAAACACTAAACCAGCTGCAGCTTGCAGAACCCCTTCACATTTTCTTCATGTATTTTTTAGACATTAGGTGAATGCAGCCTCCAATTTCTGTGGCTGTAAAACTGCTTGTCATTCCCAAAATACATAAAGTGGAAGAAATCCTGGCCATGGATGCTTGAGAGGCACAGAAATGATTTTCCCTTGCACGTGTTCAGCTCAGAGTTTTATTTTCTCTGGTTAAAAGATTATGTTCAGATCATTTTACACCACATGAATTCAGTTATATGGAGTCATCCTGTCCAAGTGTGAGGTGAGCTGGGCTGCAGCTGAGGGTTTTCTGGAGAACTGATTATCACTGTGGGACCAAACCCCCTTTTCTCACCAAACTGGAGATTTAGAGTGTGGCTCTTACCTATAAATCTCTTAATCTACAAGATCAGGCTGTCTTTAAGTGCATACAGCAGAATTGCAGAGCCTAGAAAAGATGAGGGATTTATTTCATAGGTTTTTTTTGGTTCCAGACCTGCTGGGTGTTTTCAGACCTGGTGCTTTACCCTCGAAAGCCATTTCATTTAACCAGGTGATGGGGCTGGAGAATGCCCAGGTTCTCCCAGCCCAAGGGGACTGTGGGTCCCTCCCTGTGTTCCTGCTGTGCCCCTAATGGTTGTTTTGTGTCTCCTGCAGTCCCTCAGCACTGGGGCCCCTCAGGAAGATGTATTTTCAGGAGATGAAGTGAGAGCAGCCAAGCGTCCCCGGCTGGGGAATCCAAGAAATCCTGAAGAATATGGACAAACCCCAGATTACTTGGCCTTTATGGAGAGCCTGTTGCAGACACAGTACCAGCCTGGGACTCAGAGCAACATGTTTTAACCAGGATTCATTGAAAATATTCAATTAACCCTTTTTGAGTTAGTGGAAAAATAAATAGGAAACTGTGGAATGGAAGACCAGCCCTGTGCAATAGTCTGCTGTGAATTTCTTTCATCTCCTCTTGGTTTGGACTGCAGGAAATCCCTGTCTGGCTGCTACCTCGACCTTGCCAGGAGTTGCTGACCAAGAGCTGGGGAGCTTGGAAACCCTTCAGCTTTTCACATGGAGACTTTGGAAGAGTTTCTACAGATGGAGCTTTGTGACTGGTTCTTTTTTATGAGGAAAGGGTTAAAATTTAACAAAATGACTTTTTCAAATCTGTCAAACTTTTGTCTTTCAAGGTGCTATTACATTGACTACTGAAGCAGCCTTTGGAATCGTGTTTTCTGTACATAGACGTCACCTTTGTGAAGTTTTCTATGAATGAGCATTATTAAAAAAAAAAGCAAGCAAAAATAGGAAAATGAAAGTTTCCACAAAACATTTTTCTAGATTATGGCTTTAAAACAGAAACTAAATCCTCCCCCCTCACCCCCAAACGAATTGTGACTGATGTTACAGTGGGGAGAGGGAGAGCAAGAGCAGATGTCCTGGAATGTTCTGGGTTCTTCTTTTGTAAAGAAACACTATCTTTGTAAGCTGGGGAAGGTGGGGGAAGAAATGTTCACTGCTGGGATGTTTCTGCCATTGGCTCTCTGAAAGCCCTGGCATGGATGTTGGCATCGCTGCCACGTCACCAGGGAGGGGCTTAGGGAAGAAATGGCCAGGTTTGGGTCATTCCTGTCATCTTCCTTCCCCATCTTTGCCATCACAGTTGCTTTCTAGTTCAGGATCAGCATGGCTTTGAGTTCCAGTGTGCCACCCTGGTTTGGCAGTGTTCTGTTGCTGTTTGTGTTAGCTCCCCACGAGCTGCCCCGTCCGCTGCGGCGAGAGCTCCGAGGGCTGCCCCAGCTCCCTGGCAGCACTTCTCCCTTAGAACTTCTCCTTTCTCTTTCCTTTGTCTCTTTATTTTTTAATTTTTTTTTTGAGTTGTGCTCCTTACAGTGTGAGAATCATTCCATGACAGAAGCTTGGGAGGTGTTTGTATGTTTTTCTTTTATCTTATTAAAGAAGAAATTCCCCAAACATCTGATTGTCGTGACATCCTTTCCTTAAGTAAAGACTGAGCCTGTGAGTTACTCCTGGGGAAGAGGAGTGCAAGCCCTGCCTTTGACTGGACTCAGCTCACTGAGGATTGAAGGAGCATTAAAGGCAAACCCTGAAGTGTTGAGTGGGCAGCTCCCACCTGGACGTTTGGAAATCCCCTCGGGCCGAAGAGCTGATGTGGAGCAGAGCTTTAAAAAGAGCCTGATCCAAACCCTGCCGAAGTCACTGGAAAGTCTTCCACTCTCTTTGGAGGACCTCAGTCAGTTCAGAGGGAGAGAACGAGGCAGTGCTGGTCCCGAGCTGGAAGGGGCAGAGCTGGGAAGGTTCAGGTGCAGGGGGGAGAGGGCACCTGGACCCTCCCCTCCCTCCACACCCCAGCCAGCAACCTGGAATGCTGCACTGCAATCTTTTCCACTTAATTCCCTGAAATTACTGGATGGAGAGAGACAATATTCTTGTTTTTATTATTATTTTTAAGCCCCTTTGCGAGGTGGTCGTTGTTCCAGGGAGAGGCTGTTAAGCAATGCTTTGGCTGGATCTTTAAGGGAATAAGTGGGAAGGATTTGTGGGCTAGCAGATGGTAGATTAGCATCTTAAGAGACTCCATGGGTATTAAACTGTCCTAGTGAAAGAGTGGAGATAGAATAAAGCAATTTAATTCTTTTTTTACTTTAGTTTTGTTCTCCCTTGAGGATTGGAGGTCCCATCCTTCCCCCTGCCTCTGCTACGGGTCCTTTTCGTGTGCGTGGCTGCGCGTGCGTGGTTGTGAGACCTTGGACACAGGGTTCTGCTTTTGGGTTTTTTTTTTTTTATTTCTGAGTTTTTGACGTTTTCAGTAGATGTCTCCACGAATAAAACCAAACTGAGACTAATAAAAGTTTAAAAAATTGGCAAGGTTCTCCCGAGCCTCGGTTGTTCCTCCTACAGAGCTGTCTCCTGTCGGTTGAAATGTGATTAAATACAAAACTCACTGTATAAAAGACTAAGAATGTTGCCAGGCCACGAGAGAAATATTTAAAACAATTGAAAGAGAAATTTAACCAGCAGAGGAATTTTTTTGGAGGTGGGAGGGAAGGGTGGGATGGGATGAGTGGGGAATTTCCTCTGCATGTTCAAGTCCTGCAATAGCTGTATCCATATGTAGTACCTTTCCCAAATACTATTTATATTGTACAAACAGAAGTGTGTTTCCTCACCCCATATTCAGATGCTGAGTTATGTTGAAACATGAACCTGGAACTGTCGAATGCCCTTCCTTGGTGCAAGGCTTTTCTCTCTTTTTGTTGATTTTTAAATCCCTCTTTTTGGTCTAGGAATGACTTGTGCAGATTCAGGAGAGTGGCCATCCTGATGGCCTCTGGGCATCAGCCTATTGAAAAGGAAATAGGAAATGCACATTCCTACCCTTTCCTCCAGTAAAATATATTTGTGTCTGATTATGTGCTATAAAAATAATGATTTTTTTTCTTTCTCCCCCTAGATTAAGGCTGTGATGTATTTTTTGCCTATTTTTTTCTCTGCCTCTAGGTTCAAAATGAATTAAAAGCTGTTGAGCATTTCAGAATGACACTTTTTGGGGGGTTGAAGTCTCTTCATTTCTAAGTTTAAAGTCTTGTGCAGCAGGAGGTCATTGAACCTCCTCAAACAGCATCTTCCTGAAACTTCATTTAAACACCTGAAACTTCCCAGTCAGAGCACCTGCCACAGGTAGGACCTGCAGGGATCCCCAAGTTACACAAAGAGAGTGAACAAATTGCTTGGGACTGCAGGGGAAGGATTTCCCTGTGAGTTCCTGATTTCCAGCTCCATTTTCAGGTCATCTCTTGTTCCTTGTCCCATGAACAACTGTGCTGGCACAGGCACACACAAAGAAAAGGCAGTTTTGGCACAATTCTGAGACTGAAATGAGCTGGAGCTGTTGACACAGAATTATTTGGCAGCTTTGGTAGCAAAAGAAGAGAAGTCCTTGGGTTACTTGCTCACCAACAGAAAATCACTGGGAGTTATTTATTCTGCATGAGAGCAGCAAAACAATTAAATTTTTGGTTTCCAACAGGGGAAATGTAAAGGTCACTGTGCAAATACTGTTTGGAATTACACAGTGACCACAGTTTAACCAGTTTTCCTGTGGAACAAACAGGATTTTGGCTCTGTTTCAGCACAGTTCACTCTGGCTTACCTCTCCACCCCAGCCTTGCCATTTCAGATGCCAGCTGCTAATATCCCCTAGCAAACAGCCTGTCTCTGAAACAGGAGTGATACCCTCCCCTGTGCCCCAGATCAGGGTTTAAAAATAAAGAAATGGCCAGATCCACTGCTCATCTGCTTCATTTAACGGAGCCATCTCTGGAAAATGCAGCAAATTGTCTTTGATGGGAGTGAATGGTCAGTTAGCCACGATCCAGGCCAAGATGCTGCTGCCTGGAGAGGAGCAGGGATTCATCTGCCTGACTAAAGAGATGAATCTGAGCTGATTGGAGGTGCAGAAGGGTCTCTGGGCAGTTTTCTCTGTGGAGAAGCCACGAGGTGGGAGAAGGGCAAGTCTGATTTCCTCGTGGCTCTGCTTAGAGCTGAGGTTTCCTTCTCTTTGTCACCTGAATAGCTCAGAGCCACTTGGAGCTGGAGGAGTGGTGTGTCTGGTTAATCTGGGATTCAGCTGTAACATGGCATTAACACTGCAATCCAGGAGCTTTGTGGCCTGGGCTGGGTGATTAGTGTGAGATTTTTGTCAGCACAAAGTGAAAAATCTGCCTGAGCACAACAGCGAGATCCCTCTGCTCGGGATGGGTCTGGGCTGCAGGAGCAATTCATCATCACATTTTTCACTAATTCAGCTTAGAGACAATTGGCTGCTTGTTAAATTTTGCAATCTCTCTCACTTCTGTGATACTCCCAAATCAAGGACTTGGTCCATTTTGTCCAAATAAATTTCCCTGCAGTTTTTCTCAGAAGTGAGAGATGTCCTCGGGCTTTTTGCTGGCTGGGGTTCAGGTGCTTGTGCTCAGACCTGAGTGGTGAAGCACCTGCAGGTGCCACGGACCTGGTGGAGCTCTGCCCTGAGCAGCAGCAGTGACAGGCCCTGGCACAGGGTGCCCAGAGCAGCTGGAGCTGCCCCTGGATCCCTGGAATATCCAAGGCCAGGCTGGACAGGGGTTGGAGCAGCCTGGGACAGGGGAAGGTGTCCCTGCCATGGCAGGGGTGCAGTGGGATGAGAGACAAAGTTTGTTGAAATTCAATTTTTCTGTTGGTTTCCCTGTCCTGACTTACACCTGGATACAGCTGAGCAAAAACCACCCCTGAGCTGAGAAGTTTCTGTTGTACCAAGGTGTGAAGAGTTTCTCCTGAAATCCTCAGGCTCAGTCTGGGTGTGAGGGCAGAGGGAGCTCGGGCTGGGAGCTGCTGTGACAGAGAGGTGGCACAGGGGTGGCACAGGGGTGACAACTCCTCCCTGGGACCTGCCTGTCCTGGGAGCTGCTGTGTCCTGCAGCTTCCCAGCACTCTTGTTCCTTTCCCTTTTCCATTTTCCCTTTTCCCTTTTCTCTTTTCCCTTTCCCCCTTTTTCCTTTTCCTTCTTCCTTTTTCCTTTTCCCTTCTCCCTTTCCCCTTTTCCCTTCTCCCTGTTCTCTTTCCCCTTTTCCCCTTTCCCTTTTCCCTCTTCCCATTTCTCTTCTCCCTGTTCTCTTTCCCCTTTCCCTTTCCCTTGTTCTCTTTTCCCTTTCCCTTTTCCCCTTTCCTTTTTCCCTTTTCCCCTTTCCCTTTTCCCTTTCCCTTTTCCCCTTTCCCTTTTCCCCTTTCCCTTTCCCTTTCCCTTTCCCTTTCCCTTTCCCTTTCCCTTTCCCTTTCCCT
>WBNO01005431.1:0-15415 GCA_013400575.1 Peucedramus taeniatus | reverse complement strand
GCAGGAAAAAAAAGTCATCTGAAATTGATGGACAACACCTACTGATGTCACTAGCAGCTATACAGGTGCAAAATTCCTAAAAAAAAATTTTAAGCATTCTCCTACATAAGAGAAGTCAAAATATTATACTGCTTGCACACTGGATTTGCTACTTTTTCATATCCCTGTCAGTGAGTCTAGGACTGGGTTGGTAATGGCTGATGGCAGAACTGAGAACATGTATTCAAATGCCTGTTACTTATGTCAGTCACTCTAGCTGAGTCTAGTCCTGCAGGAAAAGAAAACTCCACTTTTACAGGATTGACATATTTTGCCCTCAGGTATATAGCCACAGGCTACACTTCAGCTTCTCTGCGTGGACAAATTACAAAAAAGGCAGGAAATGGTCTGGAGAGGTTCCCTAGTCTAGCCCCAAGTTTCATCAGAACTATTTACACCTGTGCTACCTGTTCCTAATAACTTCTCTTGATAAAAATCCCTCAAATTTCTTAAATAATATATTTCCTGTTCCTCTTTTACTAGCTCTTACCTATAAAATTCTTGGTATGAGTCTTAATAATTCTATATAAAGGAACAAAGACTTCTCACATGACATGGGTCATATGTCAAAATAAGAATGCAGTCATCTGCCAGTTTGAACTGTGGATAACCATCAAGGTTCTGAGTAATCTATACTCTGACCAAAGCCAGAGTAACAGTAACAGAGTAACAAAGCCAGAGCTGTTAGGAGTCTTAAACTTTGCAAAACTTGTTTCCCAGGGAAATAAAATAATACCTTTTGGCATGGCTCAGCCAAGGACTGTGTTTACACCACCTGTAAATAGCCAGCAAGGAAGCAGAATCCTGACAGATTACTGTGGAATTTCTTGCAGCACCTGCCAAAATTTTAAAAATCATAGAGAACTGAGGTAAGAAGACACCTCTGAAGGTCACCTTGTCCAACACCCCCTGTCTAGAGTAAGGTCAAGTAAAGCAAGTTGTGCAGGGCCATGTCCACTTGGGTTTTGAATATCACCAGGGTGGGCGACTCCACAATATCTGCCAGAAATCTTTTCCCATCTTCAATCATGTTTACAATATTTTTTTTTTTTGCAACATCCTAGAAATAGGATAAGCAATTGATCTGAATTATTAAAGGGATTGGTTATAAAAATGTCTATAAAAATAAACTAAAATAAAGGAGTATTTCTGCCAGTATATCAGTGGGATAAATCACAGCTAAAAACCAAGTCAGAGCTGCAGGGTGTCAGTAAACTGAGATTTATGCACTGATTTATCAGAAGCAAACAGCCTGGAAATCTATGGCAAAAATAATTTCTCTAATAAAATAATTCTCTAATACACATGCTGACCCCAAAGACATCTCCTTCTGCTATGCTCAAACCCTTGTTCATGGGCAAAGACAAACACACCTAAAGGGAAAATTTTATTCCCTAAATAAATGAAGCCTTAACAGTCAAATTCAAGAATCATTATTGCTCTAGATATAATTTACACAGAAAAATAAAGAACACATAGTAATTGAGTTAGAAACCTCAGTAATGGCAATATTACTATTTAAACTGTAACAAATACTCTTAAATTTTTTTCCCCTGAAGAAGAAAAGATGCCTCTTCTACCAGGAAGCTAGTGACAGGACAAGAGGACACAGCCTGAAGTTGCACCAGGGAAGGTTCAAGTTGGACATCAGGAAAAATTTATTCATGAAAGGGTTGTGAAGGAGCGGAATGGACTGTCCAGGGAGGCGGTAGTCAAGAAATGACTGGACGTGGCATTCAATGCCAGGTTCTATGTGATAAGGTGGTGATCAGTCAAAGGTTGTACCTGATGATCTCAGGGGTCTTTTCCAATCTAAATGATTCTATTCTTCTGTGACTCTTTAATTTATATAATTTTGCACTTTTACATGTTAGATACTATTTCTTTATACTTTTTCTTGTCCCTAAAGTCTGCTTTTTTCAGCTGTAGGTCTGAGTTTCTACCATTAACTACCATTATTGAGTTGTTTATAGGGTCAGCCTGTTCCCATCTCTAATAATGCCTGTACTTCTCTGCACCACACACACATTGTCTCCACTGCTCAAGGCTTTTGTTTCTCTACAAAACATCATTGTGTTAAGGCCATAAGTATTTCACTTTATGTGAAATATTTATTTACATTTTGTTTCTATCATCTACCCTAAAGTCAGGGGATATCACAGAAAGATAAGGAAGTGATGCAATTTAGCCATTTACACCTGGTCAATAAAAGGAATTGATGTCAAGGCTAAATGAAGCCAAAGATGCAGGCAGGTCAAACAAAGTTCACATAGAGGAAGCCTGACAAACCTCCCTCTGCGAACTTGAAAACTCTGTAGGAGTGTCTCCAAGTAGCAATGGTGCAATACAGAGCTGCACAGGCACACATGGGAGGGGATGACTGTGCTCCTGAGGTGAAAGAACAACAGATTCAGAGCTGTAGAGGGTCCTCTTTGGACTTCATACTAGGGCAAGATATCTTTATCTACCTCTTTATCTTGTCCACGGTGCTAGTAATGGAGGCTTCTGACATTTCAGCTCTAATACTTTTAAATACCATACTTATTCACACATAATTATACACAGGTTTGAAATACAGTCCTAAAACACCATCCATTCCCACTTGTATTGTCTACATAGATTATGCTATAATGAGATACCTTTTGAGAAATAACACACTGTATCTGTCTGGTCTGTCTGGGCTAAATCTGTCTTGATCCAGATATCTTTGCTATAGAATAATGAGAGGTAACACCTGCATTTTCGGGTGTTTTTCCATAAAGATTGAATGGCATTTTAATAGATAAAACAAGAAGATCAAAATATCCTCCTGTGACAGTGTAAAATTTCATTGTGTGATTATGTCAGAGTGCATAAGAAAAAGAGTACTGGTCTGCATGAGGACACACAGTTCCATGAAGCTCAGTGCTATTATACCCCTTGACTTAATTCTGCCTTCCTGGAGAAGTGCTGCAGCATGCTCTGAAATTGACTGACAAAAAGCAATATAAAATTTCTTAACATGATCATGGATGGATTTTTTTTCCTTTTGATTGGCTTCTCACTGGAAGAACCTCAACTGTTCCAGAAACAGGTAATACATTTTTTTAAATTTGCAGATTCCTATTCCCTGTGAATATTGTTTAAAGTATATAAAATATATACCTTTTCAGAAGGAGAATAGGCAGTTTCAGAATATTGGTGTGTATACCAGACTCTCTAATTAGTTAGCATTCTGATCACAGAAATATTTATAAACCACCATAAGAAAAAAGGTTTCCCCATAATAACATGTCAAAATAATAATATATGATCAAAACATCTTGCAAAGGCGTGATTTTCAATCTGAAAATGCTGACTCCATGCAATAAAAACATTTAAAAATCATACAGTAATTTTCCTAATTTTCACACTTTGATGTAATTAAAGTTTTAATACAGAGTGGTATTATTCTGACATTGAAGATTTATTACAGAACATATGATGGAAGTTAAAACAATGTAGATGAGTATCAATGACATATCTTCTGAAGTGATCTGTAAGAAAAAAAAAAAAAAAAACAACAAAACAACAGCTCTTAATTTAAGATGAAGTAAAATCATAAAAATATCATAAATTACTGTGGGACAGAATTTTTATTTTCAAGCTCATACTAAGCATTCTCTTGGTTTGTCAAACGATGTTTGAATCTTGGACAGTTAGAATAGGTAAAGTAAATCCAAATGTTCTCATAATAGTATTAGTATTGGTCTCAAAGTATACTACTTTCCCCATATACCTAATTTCCTTGGAAGAATAATTATTCTTCCACAGAGATGAAACTCCTTCTCCAGTTACCAACTGCAACCTCCAAAGACATTTCACTTTTTCTCAACCAATATTAATTGGAAAAGATAGATTTGCAGTGATTTTCAGAGACTGACTAAAACCAACAACAAGAAATTCTCTGAATAAGAGATGTGAAATGTTTTGGTTTAGATATGACATGAAATTCTCTGTTAGATCTATTCATTATCTTGGCTTGGTTCACAGTGAACTTCTAACCTGCCAGAGGAATCCATGGAATAGGAAAATTTCTCTAGGTTTTTCTTATCTATTTTTAAATAAAATAATATTTATCAAAAGTTTTTAATAAAAAAAGTTGGTCTTTTAACAAGAAAAACTATTTCTGTTACTGCGTACTGAGACAAAGAAGGTAATTCTGGATCTTGCAAGCATCGTGACCACAATATCAGCTTTCTAGAAAGTATCTTGTACTGAAAATTGGCAATGGTACTGTTTATGTACTAAGAATGAGATTTTTCAAAGGTAACTCACTTGCCTAAATCCCACTGAAATCAAAGGGAGCTATAGATTCAAAGTATATATTTTCTATTACTTCCCTGCTCTATAGGGATGCATTCAGTCCATCTGACCTCACCCATTCTGAGAAGTAAATTTACCTCTTGTAGTCAGTGCAGCCAGTGGATCAGTAGGCCTCCTAACTGAGGTGTTTAAGATTCATTGATTTAAGGGTTTAGACACCTTGCAGTTTTATGGGAAATTGGCTCAGAGCTGGACATCCACACTTTCAAATGGAAAATCTCTAAGCCAGCCTAAGCTATAAGCAAGTAAAAGTACATTCTACTTGGTTGTTTTAAACCACAAATTATGAATTTCATTATATTAGAAATTATTATAGCTGCTATTGCTATTATGATATTTGAGTATGTTCTAACAGCATTATTTGCATTTTAAAAAGGTGATTTTTTGCAGAAACTGAAGCAGGTGATATGCATCTCTCTACCTTTCACAATCCTGCCAAGTAGCTACATGGTACCTGGAGATACACGTGCACATTTGACCCTAGAACTGAGGTCCAAGTCCATTGTCAATGGCAAAATAAGTGCTCAAAATGACATATTTGATGACCATATTTTTATGCCTACATTACAATGGAAGATGTATTGAGAATAAGCCACATGGAATAAAAGCATAAAGCATAATAAAAACTACAACTTAACTGCTATAAACAGTGGAATTACTTATGTAGCTAAAAATATTAATATGGAAAATTACCTCTCAAGAGGAATAAGCCATAAAAATATGAAAAGTTTTTTTTATAAAAGATATTTATACTTGTTCTGTGTTCAGAAGATAAAGAGAATAAACTGAATGAAAGGGTCTGAATAATGATGAGAAGAGAAATTTAATTATATGAATGTATCCCACAGTGTTAGTCTTTCAATACACTTTAGACTACCAAGCCAGAAAGATCAAGAAAAAAGATTTAGTTAGAGCAAACAGAACAACTGTCAGAAGCTGGGAGTAATGGAGATGTCAGCTAATACAACACAACATAGACTATCTAGTACTTGAAATAAACTGGAGACGGGAAGCTGATGGAATAGTCTTCTACAGTGTGCTACAAAACCAGGGAATTGATGATGTGAAAGTTGGAGGAAGGGAAAGGTGGCATTGACCATTGAACAATGGCATTCTTGTCTCAGGAAATAAAAGAAGGGGAATAGAGACAACAGGCCTCAAGAAAATAGCAAGCTCAGTTCATAACTGTGGAAAATATGTCTGAGTCTACAGCTGAAGAACTGAAGCCACAGATATTTAAGTTAGGTGTCATTGAGGGCTGATGGTGTCCTAGGGGGCATGAAGCCCAGCATCACCAGCTGTGCAAGGGAGGGGATTGTCCTGCTCTGTTCTGCTCTGCACTGGGGCAGCCTCACCTCCAGTGCTGAGGCAGTTTTGGGTGCCACAATAGAAGACATTAGAGAATGTCCAAAGGAGGTCAACAAGGATGGTGAGGGGAAGCCATATGAGGAGTGGCTGAGGTCACACGGTCTGTTCAGCTTGGAGGAGACTGATGTAGATTCTCATCACATTCCACAACTTCCTTGCGAGGGGAAGAGGAGGGGCAGGCACTGATCTCTTCCCTTTGGTGACCAGTGACAGGACCCAAGGGAATGGCCTGAAGCTGTGTTAAGGGAGGTTTAGGTTGGAAGAAAAGGTTCTTCACCCAGAGGGTGGTTGGGCACTGGAACAGGCTCCCCAGGGAAGGGGTCACAGCACCAAGCCAGACAGAGTTCAAGAATCGTTTGGACAATGGTATCAGGCACAACTCAGAATATTCTATGACTCTGAAATAGTTTTTTCTATAAGGTTATGTAAACATGAGGACAGATAACCGAGGGAGATTTTAGTCTCTCTGTCACTGGAGATTTTCAAAAGCAGCTCAGAGAATCGTCTGTCAGGAAAGAGAGATATGGCTGATTCTTCCTCTAGAGTGGCCATGCCAGCTTTCCTAAATTCTCTCCCTTTGATTTCTTTGATTTTTATGATCTGTGTTAATTAGCTTCCCAAATCCTTCTTTGCCCTCTTTTTGCTGTGTTCTCCTTAGGGAATATATGTCACATGAAATAAAAATTCATTTCTTTTCTGGAGCCTCTTATGCTCTAAATTCAGCAGTTACAAAATCAATACCAGTTAGACAGCAATGAAACCTTTCTGCCTTCCTTTCTGCAATCAACTCTGTTTAAAGGAAAAGGAGGGCTATTACACTACATGTAAAATATTGATCTAAAAGATACTAAAAGTGCATAATGCATGAGAAAAAGCTGAGAATTCTGTTTTGAAAAAGTCTAGCAAGACTGTTTTTTATTTTGTTATATAACAGTCCTGTTTGTTGTCATTTTATTTTACACTTGGAATATGGATGAGCAACCCTAAAATGATTCCCCATAAAGCAATATGGGAAATATTTAAAATGAGCAGTGAGCTGCTAGGCCATGCCTCTTTGCAAACACCTAGCTCTCATTCTTCAATCCATTTCCCTCAGTTTCAGCATATCTCACTAAAACTGAGATTTAGGTCACCAGAGCCATTCCAGTCAGTGGGTGATTTTATTTGATAAGGAAGATGCATCCTGGCTAGCCTAGCAGTATTGGTGGCAGGCAGGCTCACCTAGCAGGAAAAGGTATTCAGTGGGGCAAATCCCTCCCACAAAACTCTGTTTTCAAATGTATTATTGTACATAAATGTCTTCAATTAGCTACAACAAGGTTTCAAACACATTTTATTTAGCTCTACCTCTCAAAATAAACTTAGTCAAAGACTGTTCAGACATCTCAATTTTATGTGCTTGGCTCTAGAGTTGAATTCAACACTACACAAAAACTTGGGAAAATGTTAGAATAATTATTGGAGAGATTCCAAATCTCTCCTACCCTGAAAAACTGCCCTACTTAATGAGCTACATAGACATATTCAGTATCATTTGCTTCACCAAGGCAATGAGTCTTGAATTTTTCAGCAAAGCAATGAGAAGAATGATTGAATCCTTCTCCTGATTTCTCTCCAACTCCTACGCACACTTGCATAGGCAAAGAGTAATGGCAAGTAGGTAGCTTCTGCTTCAGTTTACTGTTGTTTAAAAGCAATCAAACTCTCCTTTTCAAGTGACTTTTAGAGAACAACTGCAAATATCATTCCTCCATGAATGAGGACTGTTCTTACAGAAGTGTGCCAGACTTGCTGATCCTGAGAAAATTGCTCATGTGAAGGAGTATCTGGTCTTGGGATTACAGTCAAGCTTAAGAATGACAGAGAGGTCAAGCTGCTCTGCTACTGTCTGAGGTACATGAAAGTTAAAAAACTGAGACAGCTGCTGGGATTGCTCACATTAAGAACTGGGTGGCAACATAGCAGTAGTTTTTGGTGTTGAATTCTATTTCAAACCTACTTCAGGAATGGACACAGATCCTTAACCTGTAACCATGACAGGACAGATAACAGCAGACACACAATCTTGACTTTTCTGGCTTTTGGTCAATTGAGATCTTTATCTTACATGAGTCAATTTATGCTTTTGAGAGGTGAAATAACTGTTCTAGATGTTACATGTTTGGGAAAAGTCTACACTCTTTTGTGGGCATAGATGGGACCAGTACTCTTCAACATCTTCATTAATGACTTGGATGGAGGATTTGAAGGAATACTAATTGAGTTTGCAGATGACACAAAAGGAGGAGTTGTTGACTCCCTTGAAGGCAGGGAGGCTCTGCAAAGGGACCTTGATAAATTAGATGACTGGGCAATCACCAACCGTATGAAGTTTAACAAGGGGAAGTGCCCAAATCTGCACCTGGGATAGGGCAACCATAGATGGATGTAGAAACTGGGGAACAAGAGGTTGGAAAGCAATGCTGCAGAAAGAAACCTGCTCCTGGTCACCTGGTCAATGGCAAGGTGAACACGAGTCAGCAGTGCCCTGGCAGCCAGGAGGGGTTCTGGGGTGCATCAGGCACAGCATGGCCAGCTGGACAAGGGAAGGGATTGTCCCTCTCTGCTCTGCACTGGGGTGGCTTCACCTCGAGTGCTGGGGCAGTTCTGGGTGCCATAACAGAAAAAAAGACATTAGACTATTAGAGAGTGTTCAAAGGAGGACAATGAGGATGGTGAGGAGCCTTGAGGACAAGTCACATGAGGAGTGGCTGAGGGCACTTGGTCTGTTCAGCCTGGAGAAAAGGAGACTGAGGGGAGAGCTCATTGCAGTCTGCAACTTCTTGTGAGAGGAAGAGGAGGGCAGGTACAGATCTCCTCCCTCTGGTGACCAGTGACAGGACCCAAGGGAATGGCCTGGAGCTGTGTTAGGACAGGTTTAGGTTGGATATCAGGAAAATTTTCTTTACGCAGAGGGTGGTTGGGCACTGGAACTGGGAAGTACCCACTGCACCAAGCCTGATAGAGTTCAAGAAGTGTTTGAATAATGCTCTCAGGCATGTGCTGTGACTCTTGGGGATGCTCCTGTTCAGGGCCAGGAGTTGGATTTCGATGCATATTGTAGGTGCCCTTCCAACTCAGAATATTCTGTGATTCTATGAATTCACAGCTTCAGTAATTCAGTTTTGCTATTGGCTTTAAAGGAGTGACTGAACCTTGGGCTTACTTTTAGAGGAATGACTTTGTTTCTAACTCTCTGATAAGAGGGGTGCTACTTTAAAAACTCTATGCTAAGCAGAGCTCTTGACATGGTAGATCATAGTTGAAGTTTAGTTTCTAATCCTACAAAGACATATAATATGCTTAAGTATAAGAATGTGAAGCATTGCAGAAGTGCTGCTCACTTAGGACTGAGTTTTCCACTCTCTTCCATGCTGCTAATTGCAATAATCTGGTGTCTTGAAATCTTCATTATTCAGTTTCCTCTTTCTAAAGTGTGAACTGAATTTGTGAACTTCATAGCTGTGTTATCAGGGTAACTAAATTTCATTTCAGGATAAACTTGTACTGAGATCTTGGCTTGCAAATCATAATATAAGAAAGAGTTTTCAGAGTTTTAAATATTAAAGTACATGACCAGACTTTTAGAGATGATTTGCATTAGCACTGGAAACATGAGGCCACCAGAAATTCTCTTCATCTGAAAATTACATTAAAAAGTTTAGGTCTTTGATTACCCCTCCCTGCATATGGATTTGCATTTGTATTTCTATATGTAGACAGTCAGATATATTGCTTATGCATGTTCACAATCTTGAAGGTTTTTTTTAAGAGTTACAGAGATGTGTGTTTGAACACTGGTGAGCAACACTGAGTCTTGGTAGAAAATCAGCTTAATTTTCTTCTTCATCTGTTTTCATTTTCCCAGTTTCACTTGAGGGATTCATCCCTCATCTTATTATAACTTCGTGGCAATTTATTGCAAAGTTTTGGTAGACTTCCTTAGTAGAATTCAGTTATTTCAAGTTGTAAACTGATGTTTTTACACCCACATTGTGACCCTGACTTTTACAAAGCCATCTAAATGACCATTGCTTTGAAATCAAGCTGGAAAAAATATACTACAGTACCAGACTTTAGTTCTGGTTGAGAAAATTGTTTGACAGAGACAGAATGATTCCATTGTCTAGGGACTAAGTCCTCACCTGAGAGGAAAATCACCTCCTTCTTGTAAAAGTAATTCAATAGATGTGACTGGCAGACACCCTTCCACTCTCAGTGGTGTATGCTGTCTAAAGGATCAAGCTGAGAACTTGTGGAGCACATCTTGATCTTAAATATTAACACATCTCTAAATATTTCATGTATAATGGCACAGCTTCCATGGGAAAGACTGAAAGCTATCCCATCAGTTTGTTGATAAACTGGGTGTCAAGGCATTCCCCAAGGAAGTAAAAGTTTGGACATCTCCAAGAAAATTCAGAAATGGAATATGTAGCTGCCATATCCTGTAGAAAAAACCCAAGCTGCAAAGTATCAGATGAAAAAGGGGCTGCACATCTGCTGCTGCTTTTTTTTTAGGACCAAACCCAGCAATTACAGTTTGGAAATTCCTTACTGATGCCTCCTGCGGACAGCCTGAGATAATGCTGCACTGCTGAGCTGAATGAGTTATATAAATCACATCACAGTAGATGAAAACACCTACAGTTTTAAAAAATATCTAGGCCCATAAAAGTGAAGATAGACATGTGTCTGGGATCTTCACAGGTCCCTATATATCTAAATACAATTTGGAGATTGCATAACTAGGAGTTTTGCACTTAGTGTATTTGAAAATCTCACTGGGCTTTACACATTTTATCCCAAAAGTCCCACTTTTAGCCAACCTTTCAGCAAGCGGGGTTGTTTCATCCCCTCTTCACTGCTGTTTTATACTGTCATTAGCAGTGTTGACTGCTTCATTTGTCCTGGAGCACAGAAGAGAAGTGTCATGTCCAAGGAATGTCTCTTTGGATGCACATTTAGCTTCTGCTTTCAGTTTGGGATGAATGCCAACAGTGCTGGTGTCACTGAGATCTCTCAGACCTCGCTCTGTGCACAATTGCTGCTCGATATTTGTATAATCTACTCTTGATTCACCAGGTAGTAAACAGATGAAATATATGTACACATCTACTGAGGCAGAGGAACCCAAGAGGCTCAGCTTCTCTGCAGAGCCTTTAATTTTAAAAACACCACAGATATGCAGTTATGTGGTGATCCATTTGGGAGCTTCCATGTGCTAAGATATATAGATTCAATATTTCATTTTGGAGAAATGGTTTATTTCCAGCAGTAAATATGATGTTTGTGAAATGAGAATAGGCTATTTCAAGCTGTTATAAGGCCACTGAATAATTGAATTATTACTCATCAGGGGACAGTGTAATTTGTTACCTGTGTGATTCCAACACTCTGAATCAAAGTAATTACATTCATGGTGTCATTAAGTGAAATAATGCCATGAAGGTCTCTATGAAGAGAAAGACAATTGCTGAAAAGATTTTGTTGAAATAATAGCACCAATTCAGTTGGTCCTCTTGCTTCATTCATTTATTACATGGCTAAATAGCTCCTTTACTTCTGCTTTGTTAGAGTGACAAATAGAAGTTTTTCTAGTAGTATCTATGAAGGGCAAAAAAACCACAGCTTCTAAGGGGAAAGTACCAAATAGGCCTTTTTAGAATCACAAATGTGCAGATGGCAAATGGTAGAATAAAATTATTTTAAAAAATAGAGAACACAAAATCAGATTTTAATATCCTTTAAAAGTTCAGCGGTAAGATTCCACCAGATGTTTGTCTTGTGTAAAGAACTGGTGGGAGATAAATGAAGATTTATTCTTCATACCACAGAGGAAGCTTCAAACCACAGAGGAATTCCTTCTAAATCTTACGAACTAGGCTTCAGAAAACTATGAAATCGGTATTTAAAAACAAAACAAAACAAAACAAAACAAAAACAAGGAGTCACTTCAAAGTAAGTATTTTGGAGTTGTTATTTTATGTTTGTCTACAAACTGTAAGTATGCAAGAATTCACGTATGCAAGTATGAAGTGTTTTCTGTTGTGCTACTTCATCCACATCTTATACCTTAACGCATTTATTGCCAAGACCAGTGTGTGAGGTAGGACAATCCTGCACTCACTGTTTTGAGAAATCAAAGAGAAAGAGCTGAAAGCACGTGATGGAAGCTGAATGCATGGTTTATGACCACTTTCTCTTAAGATTTATTTTAGCTTTTCCTTTAAAATTATATATACATTGTTGAACATGATCACAACCATCTTTGGCTTTATTTATGCATTTGTCTCCAGTGCGACTTAGAGAAGCACATGTAAGAGCCAAAAAAATAGATGTCACAGAGTGGTGACCTAGATTTTTTTTTTTCAGATACCTAAATCAGTCTCTAAAAAAGAGATTACTATACAACTACACCAAACTACTGACAATGGCCATGGTAATTTGGGGGGGGGGGGGGGGGGGGTGGTAGGTTTTTTTGAGATATTTCACAGTATGTTCACATCCTCTATGAACACAGGTGGTGAACTTTTAAAGTTGTAATTGGGTTTTCCTAGGTAGATTCAACACTGACCTGGAGAAACCACTGACTACCTGCAGTTCTGAAGGGATTGCCAGTGGATTTCACTAGCACAATATTAATAATCACAACAACTGGCACTAATGATCTGGGGTGAGAGAAGAACAGGAAAATCTGCTTGTTCCTTGCAAATTCATCACAGAGCCAGTGCATGGAAAGGGAGGAACAGCAATTCAGGAAGAGCTTTATCCACTGAGATGAATTCAATAGGAATTATTGGCATTTTCTTGAAGCTGATCTAAAAAGTATGACTTTGTTATAAGCTAAATAGCTATTTGCTTGAGAGAGGCAACTTGCAGCTATTTAGGTGCTGTGAAGCCTTGTGGTAGACTTGATAACACTTCAGAACCATTAGGATATGAAAATATTTCAGGCAGGCCACTTTTTTCTATGAACCACTGCTTCCCTCCATGAGGTCTGATATTTTTACTTACCCTAAGGTGGACTGTCTGTTCTGCTGACACCTGAGGAGTGGCTGAGGTCACTGGTACCAGAGACATCCCAGAACTGACCAGTTCAGGCAATGGAAGAGGTGTTCCCAGCATTTGAGAAGGATTTGTGTTTAGTTAACAAAAGATGTGCCAGTTCCAAGAAGCTGTTGAGAACCTCAGTCCTGTAGTGTTTTTAGTTCCCAGCCAAAGGTTGAGACCCTAAAAACTGGAAAATTTTTGCCCTAAAAATAGATTCCTTCACATTGCTGGATTCATGTAGCATTTTATACAATTACAGCCCTTTGAAAATTTATGTTCTGCAGATCTGGGTAATAAATCCTCCATTTTACAGTACTGGTGTGGCTGTGTTATAAGCCCTTACTGCTGAGTCTAACATTTATTATTATGTAAAAAGGTGGAAAACAAATCCACACTGCAGAATATGTTCCACAGTGTTCCACAGTGTTTTAGCAAATTCTGAACTGCTATTTTCATCCATGGATGTATCATGGGACTTTATCATGGTTCCTAGACACAGAAATAGCAGGCCAATATGGACATATTTTTTGGAATGAGAAACAAAATAATGATTTTTTTTAAATAGGAACACGGTTTTCTAATCATTTGAGGAAGCACATTCTCTCAGTTGATTTATTTAAAAACAAGAGTGGTTTTTGCTGAGGGAATGTTTTCAGCCCTTTTTGGCAAATCTGTCTCATATTATCTTGAGGTGATCTTCAGGAGCCTGACAGTGCAGTTCCACATTATGGTATCTCAGGGCATAATTTTATGCTGAGTTATCCTTATAAGACAAAACCAGCATAAAAGATGTTTGCCTTTCCCTATGCCTGGTTGCCTGTTTCTTGATGGAGATACACCCAAATACAGATCAGTGAAATGATCTATTTTGGAAAGCAAACACCTTCCACTACTTTTGTACTAAAAAAAAATCTATTAACACTCTTTATCCTAAATAAGAGGATCAGGCCATTTCCCTCCACTTATCATCACAGGGATTTGCAGTTTTTTCCTAGTCTCACTGTGAGACCTTACAGACAACGGTATTCATAGCACAGAGCAGTTCTGCAAAGGGCACACAGCCTCCTTCCAGCAAGGCTGGGACTAGCAGGCACACAAAACTATGGTCATGGGATGGTTAGGGACCCTAAAGCTCATTTAGTAGGACCCCCCTGCAGTGAGCAGGGACATCTCCAGCTACATTAGATTGCTCAGAACCCTGTCCCACCTGACCTTGAGCATTCTTGAAGCAGACTTAAGACTTGCAAAAAAAAGCTCTAAGGCAGGGTGAAGACTAGCAAAAAGTACTGTCCACACCATTTTTTAGGGTTTTTTTCCCTTTGGGAATGCAAGTGCTGGCAATCTGAGCAAGCTTCCAAGACATGTGGAACATTCTATCATGTTACATTCTCCTTGCAATTGATATTTACAGCTGTGACACAGTAAGGACCCATGGACAATCTTGCAAGTAGACAGCAGCAGTACTATATTATTTAAGGCCCTAAACACTAGAATTAAAATACTAGAGTGCATGTGAAAAGAAAAAAAAAATAAAAAAGAAGGCATTTGCATAGGGAAGAGAGAGAAGAGCTGAAAAGAAAAGAAATCAATCAAATAGGGAGGAAATGTGACAGAGTTAGTAAGGCAAAAATTACAGCCTTTCAGTGTTCTTATTAAGGAGGACGCAGGATGGGCTCTGAGTCCTTGGCCTGATTGGCACCCCCTGTGAGTTTATGGCAGATGGTGAAGTCCCCATCAGAAAATGCTGTGTGCAGGAGTTCTGAGGAGTTATCAGTGGGAACGACCGTCAAGTGCCATAGTTTAACAACTACCACTTACAAAGTGCAAGGTCATCTCCACTTCAGCCAATGAAAGCTTTAGGTTCTTGGAGAAAGGCACATTCTGAAAATCTCTTCATTTACTGCCAGAACTGTTTGACCAAAAGCTGTGAAATCAGGACCTCTCCCTGCAACATGGTTTGCCTATGCTCCATGTAGCACCCTGGCATTCACATGCTGGTGCCACAGGAAAATGGTACTTTCTGAACAAAGCCTAGTTGAGAAAAGTTCTTGTTTGAGCATAAATCCCTGATTGCTTCCAAAAAAATGGAATATTTGTAGTTAAATACATAGTAAGTGTGGGTTATTTCCAAATGTCCATAGTTCTCTGTTTGATGAAATGAAACATCTGCCAGAGACAGCTGCTTATAATCGTCTTGCTGATAACATTTACAATCTTCCTTCCTTCCTTCCTTCCTTCCTTCCTTCCTNGTGAAGCCCTGTGTGGGCTGATGGAGTCACACAGGCACCATGCTCAATCTTCCTTCCTTCCTTCCTTCCTTCCTTCCTTCCTTCCTTCCTTCCTTCCTTCCTTCCCCTCCATCCATTTTCTTTCTCTTTTTCTTAGGTTTTTATTGGAGAAGTTAAAGCACTCAAATCCTCCTAGATTAAAATAATGTCATTCCCCATTGAGCTAAATAAGCATCCTTGGCTGCATAGTTCTACTGAGTCCAATGGGCTTCTGCCAATTTTATGGTCTCTGAGGAATTGACTTGTTCACTTGTGCCTAGTCTCAATACATGCATGTAGCAGGT